>CANXYC012366724.1:0-11617 GCA_948193065.1 Aleurites moluccanus | reverse complement strand
AAATATATAGATAAATATGGATGTCCATTCATCTATCCCACTACTCATAAGATAAATATAGATGTCTATTCATCTATCCCACTACTCATAAGTTTTTGTAATTAAGTTTAATTTTATTACACCATTTATGTTGTAATTTATATTGTAATTTATGGTTGATTTTTATATATTGTAACATATGATGAAGATGAACCCTATAAATAGAAGTTCATATTACTTTGTAATACAAACCAAAAAAATAATAGAATACTCCATCTTCTACATTATTATTCTTGTTCTTCTTATTGTTCTTCTTCTTATCCTTATTTTATTTATTTTTCATAACAAAAAACATTATATAAAGAATAAATTCAAATATTAATATTTCATTTGGAATCAATAAATTTTACATTTTTAAAAAATTTTGTGTTTAGAATATTAAAAATTATTCATTTTAATTACACAAATTCAATTTCATATAATTAAATATCATTAAATTAAATTCTATTAAAATAATTAGAATTGTTAAATGAATTCAACATTATAAATAAAACAATTATTAAGAATAAAAATATCATTTATTTTCATGTTCTTTCTTTCTCTCCCTCTTATATCATCTCTTTCTTTTCTTCTCTCATCTCTGTCACTCTTCCTCTCTCTTCTCTTTTTGTCTCTTATATATTTGTACTATATTTTCTTTCTCTCTCCTTTCACTATTCTATCTTTAACATTTTCCCTTTTTTGTTGCTCATTAATTTTTTTATTATATTTTACATATTAAATATTAATTATAAATAGACAAATATTTATATTTATATTTATTTTTTATTTTTCTAATTATATTAGTTATATTAAGAGTATTTTATAAAATATAAATAAAAATAATTTATTTATAAATTGTTCCAAATATAAAAATATATAATTCAATTTAATTTCACATTTTAAATTTATTAATAATCTACTTAGAATTCATTTATAAATAAATTCTATATTTATAATTTATTTATTTCAAATGAACTGTAAATAATCATTTTATTTAAAAGATTAGATTAAATATCCAACATGGATTATATATATATATATATATATATATATAAATATATATACAAGGATTTGAGTGTACCAAACCATGAAATAAATTATTATCAATAATAAGTTGAAACATATTATAAATTAATTTTAAATTCTTTATTAGAATTAGAAAAATAGATTGATAATAAAATCTCAACATTCAGTATGCCATCACTAGACTAGATACATTCTCAAATAGTATAGTTTATATATTAAAATAAGTGTGCAACATGTGATAAATATTAATTAAAAAGTTACATAATTAATCAATTAATTAATGTCTTATAATATATTTAACTCAGTTTGATAATGATAATAATATTATAAAAGCTATGAGCTGGAAAGATGTTTAAAAAAAAACTCCCTATACCTTGTGATGACTTTATCATTAGGCTTTAATGACCTATACTAAAACTCAATTATCTATTTCAGTCTTAAAAGCTATATATTATACCCATTAAATTTTAAAATTAAAATCAGCACTCAATATTATATATAAAGACAAGGCTAAATGACTCACATTTCTCTTTTTATTTATTTATTTAATTCTTTTGATTTTTATCCATTAAGTATATAAATTTATTATTATTTTTATTTTTAATTATTATTATTTAATATTATGAAAATAGTAAATAAATCGTGGCCGGATAGATTTAGATTAGATTAAATTTTAATTTGAATTACTTCATAACGAGTTGCAAATGAATTGGATTATGTATTAAATTTATTTAAATATCGAAATGATTTTTTTAATAAAATTGAATCAAATATAGTGTTAAGGTTTTTCTAAGTGGACAATTATGTTGGAATGAAATGATGAAAAGGTAATCATAAGAAAAACTAATGAAAGTAGTGATTAAAAATAGGTTGTCTCATAATTGGTAGCTCAACAACTGCGTGGAAGATACATAAGATCGTGAAATAATGTATTTAACTAATATAAGAATAAACCAGCAGTACTTAACTTTGTTTTTTTTTTCTTTTCTTAGAGTTAGCAGAATTTTCTTCTACTTTTGAAATTAGCTTAACATGGATATGACCGCGACAAGATGTATGGGGAACTTCCTTGCATTTGTATCATAGAAAATTGGAGAAAATAGTTTATTAAGAACTTTGATGTGGACAGTCCAATCTAAGTTTAGTGTGAAATTATATATACTTATAGGTATATTATGTTTTGATGTACAATAAATTTTAAAACTTTAGTTCCTTTTATATTAAGTTTTATTTATTTTTAGATCAAATATATTTTTTTATGATAAAAATAAAATTATGAAAAAATTGTTAGAAGTTTTAAAAAATACTGCATTATTTTTTAACAAAGAAACATACTATAATTACATGATGTGAAAATTTTATTTTTTATTCTAAGTAGGTGTTTAGCAAAAAATTTTTATATTGTTATTAGTTTTTTTTTTTTTAGTCTCCAACAGCTAAATCAAACCATTTCGTTATTTTTTTTATTGATAGATATTAATTTTTAAATAATTAAATAATTATTATTTATAAAAATTATAATTTGTAGTTTATTAAAATAAATAATTTCTATTTATTTAAATAAAAAATTAAATTATTCTATTAAAAATCATGTTTAAATAAAAAAATAAATATTATTATTTATCTTTAATGATCATTAAATATATTAACAACTATTAATTATATATAATTTTACCAATAACTAATAATATTTTATCAAACACATAATAATAATCAGTTATAATAACTACTAACAATCAATTATCAATTATTTTATTAGCTATTAGCTATTATCAACAACTAACAGTAAATAACTGTTATAAACAGCAAAATTAAATAGAAACATAATTTTTTAATATTAATTTGTAAACAAATTTTCCATGAATTTCACTAATACAATAAAAAAATTCAAAGACTTATAAAAGTCTTTCACTGTAGTGTTCAAAATATAAAATCTGATAAATTGAAGGGTTCATTATGGATTTTTCCTAAAAAGAAAATAATTAATTTTGAAAGTAAGACAACAATTAAGCACCAAGATTGAGTCTATAAATACAGAGATGCCAAGCATGGAATGGAAGAAGAAGATCATAAGCTATAAACAAATATTAATCAAGAAGTTGGGGATTTCTTGTCGCGGGAGAGATGGCGCTATCTGTGCCTGTGCCTGTGATTATAATGGGAGAGATGTCAACCACCCATCACTTCCGGGCGCAGATATAGCCATCCTCCGGCGACAAGATACCCCACAACTTCTTAAATTTGCTCCATCATCTTTTTTGCTGCTTTAATTTCCGGCAACTTTTCTATTTATCTAAACTCTTCCCCAGTCACAGAAACACTCCATTTTTTTTTTATTATTATTATTTTTTTAAGGTTTTTTATTTGATATATATTGAAATTTAAATTCTTAATCTCTTCTACTACGAGATAAATATTCGAGTATTAAAGAACAATAATGCAGCCGGAGGCACATTTTCTTTCGTTTTCATACTTTTTCAGCCTTTGGTGCTCAAGTGGAAAAGGTTGGTCATAACGTTTGGCATGTGATCACTATGGATTATCATTTCGAGTGTCTTCTTTTTTCTTTTGTTTTGGGTTCAATTTAGATGTTTTTGAATTATGATGGGTTAAATTATAAATTGAATTTTTAAAAAAGGGGTTTTAATTAAATTCAATTAAAATTATAAATATTGAGTTAAGTGGATTATGTATTTTTATTATAATTTTTCAAAATTATTTTTTCGACATATCAAAAAATCAAAAATCAAAAAGTTCTATATTTTAATTATTTTTAAATCTAATAAATCATATTTCAAAGCAAGATAAATTATTTGAGTTTAATAAATAAATTATGTAAATTAATTCTCAATTATTTATGTAGTTATTTAAGCATGGAGATTAATTTTATCAATAAAGAGGAGAGCGTCAAAGTCGTGCATATATAATTTTTTTTAGGATTAATTTAACATATATTATTATTATATATATTACAGAAAGTTTATTTTAAATTAGAAATATGGAAACAATTTTTTAATAACTATTACCTTATTATTTAATTTTTATATATGAGTTTAAAAATTGATATGGAATGAAGTTTTAAATATAAATTTTAAATTTATAAAAAAAAAACAAATGACAATTAATTATTATCTATTGATACAAAAATTTTGTTTTTTATTCAAAAATAATATTTTTAATGTCAATGCCAAATTGGCCTGTCACTACAATAGCTGTGAATTATTAAAAATTATGATGGTTTTATTTTTAAAGCCAATATCAAGTAATTTTTAAATGTTTAGATCGAATATAAAGATAAATTTTTAAATTCGTTTAATTAGGAAAAATTTAATTTCGGTTAACATTTAAACTGATTCGATAATATTTTTGATCAACTGAAAAAAAAAAAAAAAAATTATACCAGCTTAATTATTTAAACCTTAATCTTGTCTTAATCATCTGACTAGAAAAATTAGAAAACTGCACAATATAAAGATGAAAGATTCCCTCCAGCTGTGTTTAGTCTTTAGATTAAAATACACATGAATTTTACGAGTTTCAATCAAATGAAATTTAATTATATTTTATTTTATTAAAAAATAAATTACTATTTAATTCTTATTATTTAATGTAATTAATATTTTTATCTTTTTATTTTGAGAAATTAACTAATTGGTTGTTAATGTTTGAATCTGTTATTAATATTAGTTATTCTATCTGAATTTCTGTTAAAAAAATTAAATTTTTTTTATTATATTATAATATATTCTATGCCTAAATTACCCCTAATTATTTTTAACAAAATGAAGCATCACAATAATTGAGCAAAAACATTATTTTCAATCTTGAGTTTGGAATCTGAAATGGGTAAACAAAGCAATAGTACAATTCAATCATCATCACCATCAAAATGCCCCAACAAATCCACGATCTCCATCAACTCTGTCAATCTCATGAACAAATATACAGGTCACTTTGTGGGGGTGGTCCGATTTTTAGGAAGAGAATCAAAAGGGTTGGAATTTTTTGGGCATTTTGTTGGTAATTTCTTTGTAAATTCTTGCTATTTTTCTATGTTATTGTGTTTCTTTTATTATGATTAATGTGATAGTTTTGGATTAATTACTGGGTTATATTTAATACTTATGTTTTTTTTGCAATCAAAGCTGTTGCCCTTTTTTGTAAGTTTAGTTTTGTTTGCGTGTAATTTTTTGTAAATGTAAAATTATTGTGTAACTAATTTTGTACTAAATTTGGTCTTCTTTCTTTTGTTTTTTTTTTAATCTCATTAATGCATTTAAACGTTGTATAATTAATCATAAATCTCTGTTTCTTTGTTTTTTTTATCTTTTTGTATTAGTTGTAGAGTTTTAATTATTGGGGTGGGTATAATTGTAAGTGAAATTTATTGATTGGATTCTAAGGCTAAAATTAATAGAAACTTGTTGAGATATACATTTATGGTAGTAAATTTAAATTTTTTTATTGTGAGTTTTGAATGTTTGGGTAAGAGAAAGAGGGAAGGAGAAATGAATGGTATTTAGAATTTTTTTTTCTATAATTAGCGATAAAAAAAGACAGAAGAATTAATATGTTTTACGGAATTAAATATTTAAAATTAACTAATTAGTTTCTCAAAATAAAAGATGAAAGTATTAATTATACTAAATAATTAAATTATCAAGAAATTTTAAATTTTTTTTAAAAAATATATTTTTATTAATTTATTTTAAATTAAATAAATTATATTTTAGTCAAGTTAATACATCATTCATGTTAATTCTATGAAATAACTTTCAACGAGTTCAAATCATTTTAAATTTTCTGTAAATTGAAATGAATAATTGTTAAAACAATTAGTTAAATTTTGTTAAATTTATCCTAACCATATGTATTGAGTTGATCCTCTTGAAACATATGGTCCACTAATATGCTCAAAGAACAAAGGATTATAAATAATAATAATACTGATGAAGAATTAATTAATCCAATTAAAATTTTCTTATTCATTTTCCAAAATTTTGGTCATAGTAGAAACTAATAATTAAGTTTTGACTTTTGACTTTCGATTCATTCTAGAATACTTCAATTAATTAACTTTGATGATATTTTTTTTTCTATTCACTAAAATAAATATGAGGTTTAATTAGTAGCAATAATTTAACATTATTATTATTACTTTATTATTAAAACTAATAATATCTGTATAAAAGTTCCATTCATTTAAAAAAAAAAAAATTATTAAAACTAATAATTAACAACTGCAAATATAATGATAAATTAACAGTGTTATCAAATGTTAATTTATTTGTATGAGTCCTAAGTCCCTAATACAACGAATTTATGAATCCTTCCACTTTTATGTCATTTTATGATTCCATTTTTTTTCAATGTGAACCACATATTTAAAATCCTAAAAATCTTCTTTTTAAATGTGAATTCCTTGAGCGAAAGTCTCAATTATTAAAATAAAAAACCTTAATATTCCATTGATTGGGACGTACTCAGAGTCATATTTACTATTTCATGTGGAAAGCTTGCATCCCATGTCTGGAATTTGGACACTACTATATTTGTCCATGTCAAGCCATCAATTTTATACCACTTGTTGCCGAGAGTATTTACAATAAAGAGGGTTAATACTCCAATGGTTAAAGTATATCAGAAATTACCTTTGCTCTTACATGTTGAGAGTCTAATTCACTATATATGAACATCATACAATATTCATTTCTGTCAAATTATCGATTTTGATACTACTTATTATTATCGAGAGTTATTTTGACTTTTTTAAGTAAAAGATACAACTTACCAAACCTAAATATTATATAATTTGAGAGATTTTTAAAATAAATTTTAATGAGAGACGCATATTTATAAATTTAACGTCACACTTCAATTTAAAATTTTAAAATAATAAATTTATAAGTAATTATTACTGATATGTTTCTCTTTAATTCATTTATTTTTAATGTGAAATTTTATACACTTAAAAATTTAATAAAATAATTTATATATTATAGCGATTGATAATTAATTACTCTTTATACTTGAGAAAAAAAAAATTATGTTTTTAGAGAAGCAAAGTCAAACTAAAATTTTTTCACTCATTTTCCAGCTGGAAGCTTACTTTTGACTGCATTTATTCTAGAAAACTTTGATGATGATTTTTAATTTATATATTGAAATAAAACACTGTTAATTATTGCTTTTAGACATCTATAATTTTGTTTATGCCATCTCTTTCAATGGACACAGCTGGGAAACCACAGGGAATAATATATATAATGAGAAATTTCTGATGAATTTGATTTTTTTTTTTTTTTAATTTTTATGGTGAAATTTGCTTTTGGCATCTAGAATTTCATATGTAATGAAGCTTTTTAAATTAATGGTAAATTAATAAAAATAATTAATCCAGCAAATTGATGTGTCTTTTTCACCATTTGAAAGTTGAAAGTTCTTTTTTCTGCTATACCTTCTACACCAACAATTTTATTAGTAATTATTGAATTCAACTTAGGAGTTTCTGTTAGTTATATATATATATATATATATATATTAAGAGTTATAAAGTTTTTCAGCTCTCTTGTTGGGTTTCTGATTGTTCTTTAATTTAAAAACAAAACATTAAACACTCAATTCAAATGTTGAAACTCATGTTAGAGAAGAGCTTAATAAAGGTGGTAAACTATATATCATGTCAATAAAGTTACTGCGAGTTGGTATCATTTTGAATGTTATATTTTTTAGGTAAATTCAAGTTGAATTACTTCATATTAGGGGCTAAGCTTGAGTTAGATCAAATTAAAAAATAGAAATAATTTTGAGTAAAATTCAGATTGGTTTTAGGTTTTATATTGAATCGGATCAATTAACTCATGTAATAGACTTTTTTTTAAATAAAAATTAATTTAAAATTTAAGATTTTTATAATCACATTTGAATTGAATAAAATGAATGAGTAAATTCACTCTTTTCTCAACTCATATTTTTTTTTTAATTTATTAAATTCCGACAAATTTAGAGTTATTTCAGATTAAATACTAATTTGAAGTTATTATCACTGTAAGAGATTCATTGTTGAAATCCTAATTTTTTTATAAGGATAAAATTAATATGGTAAAATTAACTAAAATAAATAGCAAATACTAATTTTCTAGCAAGTGATTAAATTAGAAACTCTAACAATTATTTTTTTAATTTTTAAAAAAGTTTAAATTAATTTATAATACTTAATTTTTTTAGATGAAATAAATATTTCATTAATTAATATAATAAAATAATGTATAATTATAATCTATTATACTATTATAATCTCTTAAAATTACTATGAAAATAAATCAGGAGTACAAATAGTAATAAAATCAGTTTAAAAAATTATATTATATTCGACGGTAAATAATAATCATTTTTCGACTCTTTTGATTTTTTTTATGATTTCAATATGAAAGATTTATTGTCAAAATAAGGCTTAATTACTTTGATTTATAATACTTAAAAATGCTAAAGTTGGCCATACAAATAGACATTCTAGATATAAAAGTTGGAATATTGGATATGAAATATCTCCTTAAATTACCAAGCAAATTCCAGCCTTCACTTTTTTCTTCATTTTTCTAATTAAATCATGACCTTGTCAGTCCAAGCATGTCCATATTTTGACTTAAATAAATCAAGAATCTTGGAAATTTCAAACATTATTATTATTGCTATAATAATGCTGATGATGATGAATAAGAAGAAGGTAACTCTAATGAAATTTCCATTGAAAATATAGCTTTGTCCATTATTAATATTTACAAATAAACAGAAATAAATAATAAATAAGAATGATACTGAAGAAATAAATTAATGGGTTCCAGCTAAGAAAAACGGCATATGTGCTTGACCTTTGTCCTTCCAGAGACCTTAATATACAAAAGTTAAAAATAGGATTTGGGGTAAATAGATAAAAAAAAAAATATTAAATTTTAGTATTTTTACAAAGTGATCCGAAAAAAAAAATTATTAATAAATATTTAAAATTTCATTTTTTTATCTATTGATCACTTAATAAAATAATATTTAAAAATTTAATATACGTTATAACTCTGATTAAGTCAATCATATAAAATTATTGTTAGCTGAATTTTAATGATCATATTAAAAAATGTTAAAAATTTAATATTTTTAATATTATTTATATTTTTTATATTTTTTATATTTTTATTCTGTTAATTATTTTTTTATTTTAAAATATTTTTTAATTTATATTAAAATATTATTTTAATTATTTTTACTAATACACTTTAATTATTTTTTTCATTAAAATATACTTTTAAATTCAAACAATAAATTTTTCCTAAAAATCAATCAATAAATACAAAATCATTTATTACTTTTTCTTTTCATTCAAAATGTTTTTTAAATTTTTAATTAAAAATATTATTCTAATTTAAATTTTAAAAAGAAAATAAAAAATTATTTTGACAAATCAAAATTTAAAGATGTTATTTATTGATTTAAATATAAATTCACTTAATAGATATTAAATCTTAATATTTGAGTTGTTTTCTTTTATAAAAAAATTTATATAAATTCTTAAGGTCATTTAATAATTATTAATATTTAAAAAAAAAATAATTTAATAAGTTCAAATTAAAAGAATATTTTCAGTTAAAATATAAAAGAACAATTTGAATAAAAAAAGTAACCAATAATTCTCTATTGATTGATTAATTTTTAGAGAAAATGTATTGTTTTTATAAAAATAATAAAATTTAAATTAAAAAATATTTTCATTTAAAAGAATTAAAAGAATATTTTGATAAAAAATAAAAATAATAAAAAAATATTAGTGAAAATAACTAAAATAATATTTTCACTTAAGAATATAAAAAAAATAGTTCCAATGAAATAAAATAACCAATAATTTTGGATTTATAGATTAATTTTTAGGAAAACATTATTATTTAAATTTATAAAAGTTAAATAAAATTTAAATTAGAAAAATATTTTCACTTCAATAAATTAAAAAATATTTTAATAAAAAACTAAAAATACTAGTAAAATAATAAAAAAAATATTTTGATAAAAAATTAAAATAATATTTTGAACGGAAAAATAATTAAAGGAATCATAAGGTAAGAAATATAAATATTTTTAAAAATATTAAAATTTTATATTTTTCAATGTGATTACTAAAGTTCAGCTAAAATATTTTTTATGTAATTGATTTAGTTAAATGAAGGGAATGATATGTCACTTTATGTCAAACTTTTCAGGTAAAAATTATAAAAAAAATTGACACTATAAGTATTCGTCTATAAGAAGAAAAAAAATTATAATTGATTTGAGAAAATACAAAAATTTGATAATTTTTAAATCTATTTACCAGCATGATTTGATTTCACATGCAATTTTTACAGCCGTGCAAGTAGCAATCTATGAATTCCTATCCAACTTATGGGAATTTTTTTTTTTTTTTTTACATAGAGTAGGTGGGAATTTGCAAAAATTTAAATTTATAATTTTTTAATTTATATTATAAATAATATATAGAAATTAATTAATCTCCACTTCCATCAAATACCAAGCTATCTAGAATAATATGTAATTCTTTAATTCTTTAAAATAAAGTTTAGAATAATTATTTGTCTTTTGTCTGAAGATTTAACATCATATATACTTAAGATTTAGTGGGTGTGTCTGTGTATACCAACAGATCATATAATCTTAAATTATGCTTTGTTGCTGTCTCTGTATCTTTGATATATTACTATATGAGACACTTAACTTTAATATACATTTACATGTGCCAGGCAAATATTTTATATACCCATGCTCAATTGGGGTGGGTTTTTTTTTTTTTTATTCCATCTTTCATATATACTTTATAAATAATTAAAATAAAATCTAATTAAACTTTTCTCATAAACTCAAGGAAGATGATTTTTTATTAAAAATATTAAAAAAAATTAATATTAATGAAATTTAAATTTTTAATTCAACTTATGAATTTGATTAACATGCACTTAATTTGAAATGAATGACACACAAATAATTATTAATATAGTTTAGAGTTTAATTAGAAATTGATTTATTATATAATTTTATTTAAAAATGCTCTAACAAAATCTAAATTTGGTAAAATGGAAGCTTGTTTTATTAACTGCGTAAACTCTTGTTTATATACAGAAAATAGCTAGAAGAAGCTAGAAGAAGGAGCTTACCTATTTTGCTTAACCATCTTAATAAACTAAGTAATAGAAAAGTAACATAAAAAACACATGTATTAACTAATCTAACAAATTAATTAAGTTGATTAAGTCTTCATTGCATTCTCTGGAAGTGCCACTTGTACTAATCGTTTCTGTCCATCTGACGTACCATCTGTTGGGGGGGGGGGGGGGGGGGGGGGGGGGGGGGGGGGGGGGGGGGGGGGGGCGGGGGGGGCGGGGGGGCGGGGGGGGGGGGGGGGGGGGGGGGGGGGCGGGGCGGGGGGGGGGGGGGGGGGGGGGGGGGCCGGGGGCGGGGGGGGGCGCCCGGCGGCCGCGGCCCGGGGCCGCCGGCCGGGGGGCCGGGAAAAGGGGATTGTAGTGGTGATTAT
>CANXYC012365684.1:0-17057 GCA_948193065.1 Aleurites moluccanus | reverse complement strand
TGGTTGCAGATCCGTTAACTAAAGGGTTACCACCAAAGACATTTAAAGAACATGTCGAAAGAATGGGTATTATTGAAAACCATTAATAATGTTATATTAAAGTTTATGTTCATTATATATATTGACATTCTGAATTCATTTCAGTATTGTTTTTGATAAATTTATACATCCTGTTTTTCTTATGTTAATGTATATACATAAAGGTGTTATGTGATTATTAATAGGATTTGTCTTTAACAAAGACATTATTGTTGAACCATTATGTTACCTCTCATTATTAATCATGTTAAGTTTAGAACTAATATTGTGATACATGGAAGGGACTATGTCGATCAAATGACATACAACCGCTATTATCCGTATAAGCTCTTACTTAATGGTGATTTAATGTTTTGACCATTTTTGAATAAGAATTTAACTTATTTTGCGCATTATGTTTATTATTGAACCTGGAATGATATCGTATGGGCCAAGTGGGAGAATGTTAGATTTTATTTTTGGCCCATATGATTTATAATCATATATGTTAGGTTTAATAATTATTAAGTATTAAATTCTATAGGTCAATGAAGAGGTATGTTCTAAAGGTTGCATATTTTGGTGAAAAGTTATAATCCAAAGGTTGCACACTTTGATGGAAAGATGTTTCCTAATGTTTATAATTATAAATAGAATCTCTCTCAACCATTTTCATAAGGTTTTGATTTTTTCCATCTAGAATCAATATAAAAATTAAGAGTAAGAGAGAGAAATCTATTTGAATATCAATCTCTACATACAAGAAGTTATAATGAATCAACAAGGTATATGATTTTTTTTATATATATTCTTATATTGTGAAAATCACATAGTTCTAAGATATTTGGGATTAATGTTTATGCTAGTATGAAAAATGATTTACATAATTATGAAATTAAAGAATAAAACACTCTAAACAATCTAAAATAATTTATCCTAATTTATCCTCCCAAAATAAACACAGTTATCAAATTTTAACTGTCTAAATTCTCTAATACTAATATAAATATATAACCATTTTCATAAATTTGTCTCCAAATAATTAATAAATAATTTTATAATAAATTTAAATCTACTTACTCGAAATTTATCGAAAATCTACGTGTGTCTAAATTTTTCAGTCTTAGCTTTGGTCTCCGATCGGAGGGCAAAATTGTTGTTATTGGAAAACTCATGTAGAAAGGAGTTCAATAAAATTGGAGTCACCGGAATTGGTTGCCGAAATTAGCCGAAATTCACCATAAAAGGTCCGATGGTTCTATTTTTCGATCTCCTTTTCTGGCGAACATCATATAGCAAGTTGAGTATCAAAAAAAAAGTCAAAACAAAATCATAGGAATAAAAATCACTCAATTTGGAGTTTAAATGAAAGAGTTATGACCATTTGATTTTTTTTTTTTTATTAATATGGTCATGGGAGCTATTTTGAACAGAAATAACTCTTTACTTGGTAATCGGAATTGAGCAATACTGATGCCTATGAACTCTCCTCATGGCAGGCTACACGATGGTATAGAAGGTGTCGACCTACTTTCTCTGTTTTAGCAGAAATCGACGTTGGAATTAGGACTACTGACCATTTTCCTCCTCCTCTTCTTTTTTTTCTTCTTCTTCTTCTTCCCTTCTTCACAAATCCGAGACTGCCACGTGCCAGTTTCTGATTAGTTCTATTTATTTATTTTTTAAAAAAAAATTGTAGAAATTTTTTTTTAAATTCAAAAATTATAAATAAATAGTTAATAAAATCCTTATAAAATATATTTTATTTTAACATATTAAAATTTTAAAAAAAAAAATATCTGTCAAATTTAATAAATGTTATTTAAATATTTAAATATAAACAAATTTTCCAAAAATTCTTAAAATAATAATATTAATAATTAAAATAATTTATTTAGCTAAATAAATGAGTATAAAAATTAAATTATTAAATAATATATAATAATATGACACTAATTAAAATTAAATTTAATTTTTTAAAAAATATATTTTCCTTTTATTTTTAAATATTTATTTCTTTGAAATATAATAAATCTCAAAAATATTTTTCTATTCATAACTTTAATTAAATATTTATAAAATAATTATTACTTATCAATAAAATATAATTTTAAAAAAATATTACTAAAATATGAATATTACATTTATTAATTTTATAGATCATGGTGATCAACACTGCCAATCATTGGCAGCTACCATTGGTTATGATTGCCACAATTTATTATTATTTTTATTTATTTTCTCATATATTTTTAAAATTAGTCACATATCCAAGGTTTTGCAGTTTTAATTATATTTTTATTTAACTTATTTTTTCTTAAAATATCTTAATATATGTGAACTATTATTAAAATTTAAACCCCAACCTTTCACTGATTAAAATTTGTTTCTCGAAATAGTGCTGAATTTGTAGAGTTCTAAAAATTAATCGAAAGTTTTAAAAATCATTTAATAAAATAGAGTATAAACTCTTATATCAATTGTTATCCTCTATAATATTATCCCCTAAAAGGTGGGTGGATAGGAGAATAAAAAATCTAATATAATTTTCAACTTAAATGTAATATATTTTTAACAGTAATGCAAAATTCTTAAATAAATAAATAAGGAATAGAAACTACTCAGTGATTTAAAAGTGATTTAAAATTTAATCGCTTTTCTTATATCCACTTATTTTAAAATCTAACTGCTTGAGGGTTTATTGTCACTTGAATCACAAACAAACTATTAATAATAGATTTTACGGATTTCACCCAACTCACAATCAACAACCCGATTTGAGTTTTACAAGTGTCTAAAATAAAACTATTATAAAAAATATAATTTAAGCACAATAACTTTATAAGAATGAGCACAGAGAAATACAAATATAGGAGAGAAGTGCCCAAAAATAGCGTACGAGTGATTTTTAAATTAAATAATGATTTTCACTTATTTTCAATATTCATTTATCTCTTTTTTTACTTCAAATCTTTATCTATATATAGGGTTGACCTCTGGTATAATAAATATTACCATTCTTGCTTGATTTGATTAATTATAATGCTTGAGATCATGTACTACGGTCATAAAATATTTTCAGATTTTTGTCAGTGTTCAAAGGTAATATTGCATTTCTGGATGGGTGACATGCGTTTCTTATATGTAGCATTAGTGAAGATGAAGTAATGTTGATGAAAAAGTTTACTGTTTAAATTTTTCAATTGGATAACATTCGTTACTCATAAGGGTAATGGGCGTTCCAGCTTGGTAATGCAGGTGAATAATGAGAAACGTTGGTGAATGTCCTCTCTAATGAACATTAGCTTGGTTTCTTGGTTTGTAACGTTTGTTACTCTTTGGGATAACGAGCTTCATATTTCTGATTAATCTTATAAATTATGAAAAAGTAGCTGTTTAATTTGAATTTTATCAAAGGTAACGTGCGTTCTTAATATATATATAAAATATGCGTTCCACTATTAACCAACGTTCCCCTTAAGGGAACATGTGTTATCTTATTGAAATATGAAATAGTTTGACAGATAAGGTTAAGTGTTAAATATTTAATACCTAAATTTGAGCATTATCAAAATAGACCCAAGAACAATAGACAGCTTTTAGGCATGATGGTGAGAGCTATTATCTAGCATATTTTAGGCTTGATCTTTATGGCTTAATTGATTTAGTTATTTTTGGTCCTTATCAGTTATCAATATAATTTAAAATGATTAAATATAAAATATTTTTTACTTAATTAAAATGATTTATTTTGCATAAAATATTTTTCTACAATAAATTATTTTTATTTTTGACTTTTGAAACCCTTGGAAATATTGATTAACATAAAATATTTTTTGTTCAAAAAGAAAATTAAGTCATTTTTTTAAAGTCCGTTTTATTTAATTTTTAAAATTTTTATAAAATTATTGCAATGAAAAGAAAATACATTAATAGATATTTATTAATTTCATAGTTCATGGTAACTAACACTGCCAATCACTGGCAGCTACCTTTGGTTAATGACTACCATAATTTATTATTATTTTTATTATTTTTCTCATAATTTTTTAAAAATTAGTCGCATATCCAAGGTTTATGCAGTTTTAATTATATTTTTATTTAATTTATATTTTTTTAAAATATTTTAATATATGTAAACTATTATTATTATTAATTTTTTTATTAAAATTAAAAATTACTTTTTAATAATTTTAAATGAGTCAAGTTTATTGTATATGAAATAATTAAAAAATAAAAAAATAATATATTGATTTGTATATATTGAATGAGACCTATAAAAAAATAATGATGCAGAAAAAAAATTGATGAACTGGTTTCATATCAACCTGCCTTTAAAGAGTTATTATTACTTAACATATTATGAAAAATTTTCTAAATAGCTCTTAATATATATATAATTTTTTAAATTTAAATATTTTATAATCTATAAATTGAAATTTTTAATATTTTATAATTAATTTTAATATTGTAATTAAATAACAGAAATTGAGTTTTTTAAAAAAATTCAAGAAAAGTTAGTTTTGATTAAACAAAAGAGGCCTAAGATTATATATATTTGGAAAAAATATTTATATTTTCTTGATTTGCCAATGCATAAAAAAATAGGATACTTATTTTATCGTAAAAAATAATTTTTTGATTATTGAGCCAACTTATTTTTAAAGCTCCCAAGTCTGAACTTGTTGAAACACAGCTCCAGTACTGTTTCAGCCCAGTCCTCCAACTCACTAAATTAAGGAAAGTATCTCGGCCCAAAATCTCCAATTGGAAAAGCTCACGTTATGTGCCTGTCAAATTGGGCTTGCGCCAACCTGACCCCACACCTTGCTGGTCCCCACGTGCGACTGAGTCCATTCAGTTCCCCGAATAAATAATAGAATATTTTTTTCTTTAATTTTAAATTAAAAAATAAAAAATAAAAATTATTTTATTAAAAAAACACAAATTAAAATTAAAAAAGAAAAAGAAAAAGATTTTACAGAGAGAAGAAGAGAGCTTGAGAGAAAGGAAACGATGAACCAACCTTGTTGATTGATCCAGTGGACTTCAACTCCCTCCACGAGCACCACCACCACCTCCTCCTCGTCTTCCTCACTCTTCCTCTTTCCGCTCAAACACAAGCACATACACTTGTATAAATACATATTGCTTGATTTGTAATTTGGTGGCATCAAACATAAGAACCAGAAAAAACGAAAATGTCTCTGAACATGAGAAGTCTAACCCAAGCGATTGCCAAGACAGCAGCTGTGATCGAGAAGACCGTACAAACGACCGTCCAGGAAGTGACAGGTCCTAAGCCCTTGCAAGACTACGACCTTCTCGATCAGATCGGCTCTGCCGGACCTGGCCTTGCTTGGAAATTATACTCCGCTAAGGCCGTACGTGAGTCTACGCGCACGCACCAGTACCCTACTGTTTGCGTTTGGGTGCTCGACAAGAAGGCGTTATCGGAGGCGCGCGTTCGAGCTGGAATTTCCAAGGCGGCGGAGGACGCCTTTTTGGATGTGATTAGGGCTGATGCAGCGCGGTTAGTGAGGCTGAGGCATCCTGGAGTGGTCCATGTGGTGCAGGCAATGGATGAGAATAAGAATGCCATTGCGATGGTGACGGAGCCGCTTTTTTCGTCGGTAGCCAATGCGCTTGGGAACGTGGAGAATATAACGAAAGTGCCTAAGGAGCTCAAGGGAATGGTAAGTAGTAGTAATTGACTTGCTTGGATTTTGGTGGATTGTTTATTTCGATTTCTTCAAGTCATATTTAGTTAATACTAGTTGATTTTTGAATTTCTCTTTGTGATTTAGCGAAAGCCTAGCTGATTTAGCGTCCTGTTAATTTGACTTTAGTTGTGGTAACCTATAAGGGGAAAATTACATTAATAAGAGAAATGCTAGTTATGGTAACTTATAAAGTGGTGCTCATGACAGAGGTTGAGACCTTCTCTTGAAGGAGGCTATAAGGATTAGATCCCCATCTCAGGTACTGTTGATGGCGTAGTGCGCTTTCTTAATACCCCCTTGACCATGGACAATTTGGTGAAGATAGCATTTCATAAGTAAACAGATGGATTATATCCAAAAAAAAGTAAAAAAGAGTCTATCATCTGCCTAGCGAGTTTTGGGGGATGTTTTTACATGTAGTTTTTTGGAGACAGAAACCAATGCAATTTGATGGGGTAAAAACCCTGTGTATAGATTGGGAGAATCATGCACCAACTGTACAGTTTCATTGCTCCGATCGTGTTGATAAAATAAACTAAAAGTAAAGGTATTCATGGACGTTTCTTTGACAAATTTTCTATGCAGGTGGCTGTGCTCCTATTTATGGGACTAATTATGGTGTCTTCTTTTGTAAATAAATTTATGTGTTGAGAGAAATCATGTTATTCTAGTGAGAGTACAACTGTGCATCTTTGTATTTGCTACACGATAATGAGGTAATTGTTGAATCTTGTTTTTGGTTACCTGGGTCTCGTGGCTGATGCCATAATGTGTATCTAAGTTGCTGGTTAATTAGAAAGGGAGTTTGATCATTGTATAGTTTATGAAGTTAGAAACTATTACTATTATGTCTACTGCATTACATTCGCAGACAAATTACTCTTGGATAACCTCTATGATTGGATGTATTGTTTTTCACTTCTTGTCACCACCATTTTGTTTTTTCAGATAGTTTTGACCTTTAAAATCACTCTCTTTCATATGCTTTCTCTGTACTAGAGTAGCAATTTTTTTCTTTCTCACCAAAGGCCAAAAAAGTCAGATACAAAATGGGGCATAAACTTTTGAATGGAGAAATTAGTTAGAAGTAAAAAAAAAAAAAAAAAAAAAAAAAAATGAGAGAGAGAGAGAGAGAGAGAGAGAGAGAGAGAGAGCTTCTAAATAAATGATCAAGAAAACATGACTAATTGCTGGATGAAGTGTAGAAAATAAATTAATGCACACTTCTGCTTTTAACATGAATTGTGGACCGGTGCAAATAGATCCAAAATAAATTGCAACCCATTTGTTGTGCTCTTTTTAAAAAAGATATGCTTGGTTAAACTGACTAATAATGCATTTCTTAACTGCATTGCATATTTTATAATGTATGGTGAAGGTTGGAGAAATAGGTTCAGTTACTTTTTGATATTCTAAGAATTTCAATCTTATTTATTCTTACTAATCAGGAATATTTGCTCTATATTCCTCTATATTCATTGATGAACTGACATGTGTCCATTTGAGTTTGGGAAAAATAATTATTATTGTTTCCCTTTTTAACAACCCAATGAAGCCTCAGTCTCTAGTTGGGGTAGGTAGTTGGCTATATAGATTCATTTTCTCTGTTCCACCCAGTTTAGAGCTATAGTGTAATGAAGCTCAAGGGTCTCTCGATATGTATTCAACTATTTACTACTTCCCTACATGTCATCTGGTGCATACCCCATCCTTTCTCAGCTCCTACCATGTCTCTTTGTCCAACATTTCTGATGTGAACCCAATCGACTTGTTCTGAGACGCAACACCTTTACGCATAGTATGCGACCCTTTGGAAAGTCAAATCAGATTTGAATAAGAAAATCTCGACCAATAGACGAACTTGTGTCAAGAACCTTGGTATAATGGTGAACGCCACAAATTGATTAGTTTTGATAAGTTCAAAACGATTCTTAGTATGAACCAAAACTGAGAGAATTTTCTCACAAAATTTATATTAAACAAAATCTGAATTTTTTTTAAATATATAGGTTTAACAAAGTATTTATAGTGACTTAGTTTTATGAAAACCCTAGTTTAAGTTTCCTATTTAAGAATAAAATTTATAAATCAGGATAAGTTTTCTAAATAAGGATAAACTTCCAAATAAGATAAAAATAAAACTTAAATTTATTTTGGGCTATAAACTATTACAAAATAGACTCAAAACTTATTAATATATTTAATTATAATATAATTATACAATTCATAAATATATTATACTAAAACTAATTATATAAGATTGACTAAAATCTGATATATATAGGACTCTACTTGGGATCATATCACTTTTCATATGAGAGCATTTGTTGGTCTATGGTGTACGTGTCCGAATGATCTTGATCTCCCCTCAGAAATTTTCCTCAATAGATGCCACTTCTACCTTCCATTTATGTATTTATTCCTTATTAATATCCATTCTTATATGTCCACATATCCATCTAAGCATTCTCATTTTTATCACATATAACGTTATTTCTCCATTGCCCAATGTTCTGCCATAAATCTTGGGCAGTCATACCGTTGTCCTATAAAATTTTTCCTTCAACTTAGCCAGTATCTTGCAATTGCACAAAACTCTTGTTGTACTTCGTCATTTTATCCGTAATGCATTTATCCTATGGGTAACGTCTCCTCATATCCTTATCTCTTTGAATGATAGTTAGCTATTATTTTTCTAGGAAATGTTAATTCTCTTATTCTTTTAATTTGCAGGTTAAGAGTTATTGAAATTACACAAATATTATATTGCTGTAAATAAAGTACCATTTAGTAATGCATCAACTCTTCCATTATTGGATAAGCATTGTCCATGCCTTATCTCTTCATTGTTCCATAATACATTTTAGCTTTAATTAGCAAAAATACTCAAATCAATGATAGCAATAACTTAAAAAATGTAGATCCAAGAAAAGAAGTTAATAAAACATGCTGGATATTAACTTAAATAATTGGATGAAACTTGAGATACAACCGTTTTCCATGTTTTGTCTTCTGTTTCTAGTCAATCACTCATAGAGAAAAAGAAAATTATATAGTGGTGAGCTAAAATTCCATTATGAAACAGCCAATTTGTTACGAAATGGCTGTTATTTAAAATCCTGATATCTAACAATTCATGGTTCTCTTTTTAAATCTCTGTACAAGGTTTCAAAAAGGATACTTTTTCTGACAAGCATTGACTATTGGTGAATATTCATATATGCCTGTTAGCCTATGATGAGTATATCAGGAGTAGCATTTTATAGAAAATTGAGGTGTTAGAGGTCCTATTATTTTTCGTCTGAAGTAGGGTATCTTCTGGTTGCATAGTTTTATATCTTTATCATTTTAAACTAAATTCTCACCTTTTGTATTAAACTTAAATCCCAATGTTCCTAGACCAATGGGATTTTATTTTATAAAAAATTTCATAACTATTCTATCTATGAAAACTGCATGCATATTATATCTAACTTATCAATCTATGTGTTGTGTCTGCAGGAAATGAGTTTGTTGGAGGTGAAACATGGTTTACTTCAAGTTGCAGAAACCTTGGACTTTCTCCATAACAATGCCCATCTCATTCACCGGGCAATATCACCAGAGGTATGTGCTTCATTATTTGTTGTTTTCCCTCATTTTTAAGTTATCCAGAAGCATGGTTATCAAAGCTGCATTAAGGGCATAGGTATAGGTGCAAGGTGAATGCACAAAGGAATGACACCTTTTTCAAAATTGTGCCTAAAATAATTATGTATATATATACAAACACACACATTCATATATACACACACTCACATACACACTAGGCGTAGTTACTAAAAATTAAGGGCGTAGTTACTAAAAATTAAGAGCGTAGTTCACACTAGGCGTAGTTACTAAAAATTAAGAGCGTGGTTACTAAAAATTAAGTGGTTGTTAGTTGTTTCAAAATGTAAAAGATGAAAAATGCTATGTAATTTATGCAGGAAGGTGTAGAACAAGGCTAGATTACACCTGTGCTTTAAACATCCTTGAATCTAGAAGGAAAAATAATTATGGTGTCCGTTGGAGAATAAAAAGAGCTGGATTTTATTAATAATAGATTGTTTCCCAAAAAAAAAAATGTGCCTAAGATGCCTATTTATAAGAATAAAAATCCCAGTTTTGCTTGGAACAGTTTACTAGAATGAGAATCCTAAAATTAATATAAATCCTTGGAATGGAATAAAACTAAAACCTAAAGTAATAAATATTAAATTACAATAATTTAAATATATAATAATTACAAAGATATAATATAGCCATTGCCTCAGCAATGAAAAAAAAATGTCTTCTGATGTACCAAAAACAATGAAAAATTTCAGCAACCAATATAAAATATTATGATATAAAAAATTATATCACCACATAAAAATTATGCTAGTTTCCCTTGGAAGGGATTTTGGATTAGATACATCTTCTGATGTTGTACTGTTTTTGTGGGAGGCCACATGGTAAAGGATTTGATGATTGAAGAATCTATGAAAATGAGGAATTTATTTTTGTTACTATGTATCTTTGTAAATATGATGCTGAAATGGTAACACCTGTTGTTGCACTGTAATTGGAATAAAGAGTTGTATTATTTGGCTATCTCAGTTGGAATTTTTTTGGGTAACACCACGGTTAGTTCAATAATTGACATGGGTTCAAGAGGCATAAGTTATTCATGTAAAAGAAGAAAATACTTCTTTGATCACCATATTTCGGACAGTTTGGAGTAATGCAGGATGAAGGCCTTCAAGGGAGAAGAATGGCCTCTTTTTACTTCTACTGATGGTTGGTTTGGAATTTTTAAGGGTATAGTGGATGGATTTTATTAATATTTTTCATATTGTAGTTTTAGTTGATCCTTTTGATGTAAACTTCTCCTTTTTGCACATTGGTTTCTCCTCTTAGGTGTCCCTAGTGGTATTTTTTTTTGTTCATTCAGGAGAAAAAAAAACTTGCGTTGGAAGTGATGATTGGACTGTAAGATGATGATGCACAGTGGTGATGTTTGTAGTACAATGGCGGGAAGTAAGTGGCATGTTGATTTCAAAGTTAGAGATCGTAGTGGATAGCATTGGGAATAGTTGAGACTAACTTTGGTTGAGAATGTGGGCGACCAACTTTGAATCAACAAGGGATGATGGTGTTGTAGAACATTGTGATGGTGGGTAATAATGATGACAGTAATGGCAGAAGTATGGCACTGTTGGTGGCAAAAAAACTGCTAAGTGATCTGACTCAGGGTGACTGGCTACATAAAATATATCCAGATCACAAATTCATAATTTTATTAATAACAACCAATTTCCAATCCCAAAAACTCAACTTTAACAACTTCTCTAATTCCTTCAAAGTTTGCCATCATAATGCTACAAATTGTAATTTGATTAAAGATGGCAGTACTTTTTCTTTTCATGCATGGAGATGTGAATGCAGTACTTTTTCTTTTCATGCATGGAGATGTGAAATATGGAAGGCTTTAATAGGATGAGAAAAATTTGAAATCTCCAAACAGGAATTATCCTTTGTCGTGTACAAGGCTGTGACTTTCCGTAGGACAAATGGAATATCAGTTACTTATCTTTTTCACTAGATGTTTTGCACAACTCCTTTATCTTTCTGCATTATATTTCTTTTTGTTATTTTAAATCTGAGTTAAATATTATAAACATCAAAAGGTTGTTATGCATTTACATACCTAACCTAATTTTACAATTTGCAGAATGTCCTAATCACATCAAGTGGAGCATGGAAGCTTGGTGGCTTTGGATTTGCAATCCCAACGGACCAGGCTTCAGGCGACTTGGCTAGTTCTCAGGCTTTTCATTATGCTGTGAGTTGAATCTTGCATTAGTTTATGTTAGAAACAATCAACTTTCGTTGGTTCTCGGTCTCTATTTGTTTGGTGGAAATATTTTCCACATTTGCTGGTGTTTGAGAAAATTAGCTAAGTGAAAATTTTTTGTTTTCTTTTACGCTTTGATTTAGTACCGAATTGTTAGAAGTCTGTAATCATTTTGCATTCTTCCTTCAATTTACATATTGGCATCTTTTGAGTAATTGTTTTGGGTTTCCCTGAATCTAGTTAAGATGTCTCCTACTCTATCATGAACTATAGGTGTCTGTTGTGTTTGATGTGATCTATTATTCATCTGGTGTTATTACTTCTTAAGAAGTCTAGTCCGTTCAGTTTCATTTGCAGAGATGATTGAAACATATTTTATGTGGAATGTATTTACCTATTATTTCCTTTTCTGTTTTGATCATCCAGGAATATGATGTTGAGGATTCCATACTGCCTCTTCAGCCGTCTCTGAATTATACTGCACCTGAACTTGTTCGGAGCAAATCACCAGCTGGATACTCTTCTGATATTTTCAGCTTTGGATGTCTTGCCTACCATTTGATTGCTCACAAGCCTTTGTTTGACTGCCACAACAATGTCAAAATGGTATTCTTTAATTTGAATCTTTTCTTTTTTTTCTCCAACAATGGCATTGATCATAAATCTGCATGTGCCTTATTTTCTAGAAACAGGAAAAGATCTTCAAACTTTCTTACTTGTCTTATCTGGAGAAGGATTTTCTTTATTTGATTGGTTGGTCAGGAAATTATCTGACCTTTCAAGTTTTAGTCCTTGTTACTCTTTAAGAGAAGGTCAACCTTTTCTTGTCCATTCCCAGTCCAAATTAAATGACATCTGATCCCTACATTTCTATAATATGAACCAGAACATTGATAACTCAAAGAAAAGCTAAGAGGAGAGCAGAAATACCTGACCTCTTGAAAAGGGAACATCTGTTAAATTATTTGTGAATCCCAACCCGGAAGTTTCTCCACTTGAAAAAGAAATAAAAATTGACATGCGTTTGGGATCTTAAATAAGGCTGAATAATGTCACACATAAACAGTGGCATTTGGCTGAATTCTTTTTTCCCAGTTTGTCAAGCCTTAGGGTTGCATGATGGGGGCAGTTCTAGTGCTTCATCTGATAAAAACTCACTTCTGATCCTAGTGATTTGCTGTATGATCCTAGTTGCAAGGTATGGGACTTGGATCCCACGTTGAAAGTATGGGATTTCAGTGTGTGTTTTATATGGGTCTCTCCAACACTCCTTGAACTAGCTTTTGGGCTATGGTTTTTCCAAGGTTCATATCATTCACCTAATACCAGAAGGCATTATGTGATTTACTGATATGAGAGTTGAATTTTGAATTCCTAGGGAAATGGAAATGTATTAATCATGAAAGGGTGTGCTGGCCATTATGCTCCATGATGCAAATAGAATAATGATTGTATCGGCTGGGCAGGGAAGGAGAAGAACAGAAAAGAAGAAAAGAGGGGATGATATACAATTTGTTGTTCATGTGAAATCTGAATTTATAAGGGCTATTTTGGTGTCCTTTAGTAAAATATTCCATATGTGTCAACAATGTTGATGTAGTACAAATACAAGAGCAGGGTACAAACAGTTTCAAATTGTCTTTGACATTTGGGAGTGAATCTTTTTTCAATATTTTATTGCATGTGATTGTATTTTGGTTGCATTGGAGTGACTTCAAAGTTGAGAGGCAATTTTTGTTGAACTTTGTCATGAGGCTAAGACAGTAAATCATAACTAGTCATTTTTGGTGGTATATAAGTTCACCCTCTTTTGATCATCTTCAATTTGCAATTGTTAACTCTTGGTTTTTTTCTCTGCAGTACATGAATACCTTGACTTACTTATCCAGCGAAACTTTCTCCTCTATTCCGCAAGAATTAGTTCCTGACCTGCAGAGGATGATCTCCACAAATGAGTCTTTCAGGCAAACAGCAATGGATTTTACAGGTAAAACATGATCCTCTGGACCATGTCAAATGGATAGACGTGTCTATCTATTCTTCTGTCATTCCATTTACATACTTGTTCCATTTGGAACAAAAAAACAAAGTTGTTTATCAAATAAGAAGTGGAAAAGGAAGGTGTACTGCGATGTACAAAGGTTTTTTTTCTTCTCATACTTATTTTTATTTAGGAGGGACCCACATAAAAGTACTAAGGCGCTGTTGCTTACTGTGAGTATGAGACCAAAAATGAGAATCAACCTTTTGTTCCATTACTCGAGTTTGGTAAGCGGAAATAAAGGGAATGGGATTGATAAATCAAGAATAAAGAAGCTTTTATTGCCTTAATTTTCATTCCCACTTGGGGGCTAGTAATTGACAATCCCTATTACCATTTCCAATTAGTTATTGTTGGTAAACAAACAACTTAACTCTTCTCAACCAATATGTTCTACTTAGCAATATGTGAAATAGACATGTTCTTTTTACACATGCATTGCATGTGAATATCTTGCTTTATTAATATGTTTGTGTATATTTAAGTAGATATAAATATTGAACTTTGTACATAATTCTTTCTTGTCAATGTAAAGTATAGCAAACAATATAGAGAATATCATCCTAATCTGTAAAATTATAATTAATTTATGTTTAAACAAATTGAGCATAACTGGAAGTTAAAATTAGGGTTTAATGATATTTCCTAGTCAATACACACCTAAAACTTATAGAAAGTATAAACATCAGAACTGATATTGAATCCCTTATGGTGTACTCTATCAAATATATAATTTGCTTCATGTATATTATGATTTAAATTGTATTACAAATATTTCTGATTTTTTTTTTAAATTTATTGAATTGATATATATATGTATATGTGAATTATATATTTGGCAGTCTTCCTTTAATTTCTACTCTTGCTTTATGACACCAGCAGCCATGAATTCTAAATATTAAACTGAGATAGTGAGATTTTTAAGTTTAAAGTTTTACATGGTATGCTTTTCCTAGTTTACGTTAATGTGGTTTTCCTTGAAGGGAAAAAAAAAGGAATCAACTCAGCATATTATATTTAGTGTTTAAGAGAGATTATTTGTAGGGTTAGAAATTGAATTCTTTATATAAAATGTCTTTTCTTTACTTATTTTTATTTTTAATATTAGCTTAAACTATACACTTGGCTTAGGGCCATCTCTTCTTCCATTGTCATTGAAGAAAGGCTAGGGCCATGCTCCATCATTTCTTTCATTTTCATATTATACAACACTATTTTCCAAACTCCAAAGTTTCATATTTCACGTATTTGAAGTGCATTCTTGGATCAGAATAAGCAGACTGTTAGAATGGCTGTAATTTTATTACCTAATTGATGCTTGAATGGCCTACTATCAATTTTCAGCACCTTATGAAATATGCAGAATCCCGTGAGAGAGCGTCGTGTATCAGCACAGGATGCCCAATCAGCATCATAATAGGCAGAAATTGTAAAATCAGGCTGACTAGATAGAAAAATACCTTTGCCTGGACAACCTTTTAAGTAGCGAAGGAGATGCAGTACAGCTTGCCAATGAGAAAGTTTAGGGGCATTGACAAACTGGCTAAGTTGTTGCACAGCATATGTGATATCAGGTCTAGTGAGGTTGAGGTATAGCAGCTTTCCCACGATACGTCTATATTGTTCTGCATCTGAGTAGGCCTCACCTGTGTCAGCAGTAAGTCGGATATTTTTAGGGAGTGGAGTAGTCATAGGTTTAGAACCAAGAAGTCCTGTATCAGCAAATATATCCAAGATGTACTTCCGTTGGTTAAGATAAGTGCCTTCAGGTGAACGAGCAATTTCCATCCCAATAAAATATTTGGCAATCCCCAGATCCTTGATTGTGAAAGTATTGTCAAGAAATAATTTGGTAGCTTGAATCAGTTGTGCATTAGGACCTGTAATTAAAACATCATCAACATATACCAATAAGGCTAAAAAACTAGAGCCTGCACCTTTAATGAATAGACAATAATCATTTAAGGACTGAGTGAACCCATAAGTAGATAACTGGGTTGTGAATTCTTTGTTCTACTGTCGACTAGCCTGCTTAAGGCCATATAAGGACTTCTTAAGCTTGCAAACTTGACCAGGAGATGCTCGAACATACCCAGCAGGAGGAGTAAGATAAACTTCTTTTTCCAAATAACCATGCAAAAAAGCATTATTTACATCTAGTTGGTATATAGGCCAAGAGTACATAGTAGCAATTGAAATAAACATTCTTACAGTTACTGTCTTTGCCACAGGAGAAAAACTTTCCTTGAAATCTAGCCCTTCGACTTGATTGTATCCTTTGGCAACCAAGCGTGTCTTATATCGTTCAACTGTACTATCTTGTTTATATTTAATTTTATACACCCATTTGCTGTCAATTGGTTTTTTTCCTGCTGGCAAAACTGTGAGTTCCCAAGTAGCATTGTCTTCTAAAGCTTGAAGCTCAGCATCCATTGCCTGCTGCCAATTGGGATCTGATTTTGCTTGATCATATGACTTAGGTTCTGAAATAGCTGAAACATTTGCCAAAAAATCTATATATGTAGAACAAAATGCAACTGGTATATAAAAGGGGAAACTTGGTGGTGTATACTGTTTAACATGAGGTAGTTGTGTGTTAGAAACTGCAGTTGACAAGTTGGTAGACAGTGTAGACATTAAAACAAAATCATTTAACCAATGTGGTTTAGTGATGACTCCAGTACTCTGTCGAGTGGAAGGTGGATTGAGAGTTTGAGGAATAGGTAAAGACACATGTGAATTGTTATAATCAGTAAAATCTTGTGAGGCAGATGGTAATGGAGAAGAGACTGGACCTGTCTCCATAGATGATGTGGAGGAGCTTTGTGACTGGTTAGGTGAAAGTAATATTGGAGAAGCTGAATGTTGTCTAGAAGGAGGTATTACAGCTGGATCAGTATTCATATTAGATATGGCACTAGGTAAAGGGATAGGAAGTTCATATGGCAATGATTGTTGTGTAGGTTTGTGAACATATGGGAAGACCCTTTCATAGAATACAACATCTCTTCAAACAAATGTTCTGTTGTTAACAATATCAAACAGCTTGTAACCTTTCTGTCTTGTGGCATAGCCCAAGAAGATTGATTTGAATGCCCTTTGACCAAACTTATCTTTATGAGGGTAGGTATTTGTTGCATAACAAAGGCAACCAAAAGTTCTTAATTTGCTATTATCTGGTTCTTTATTATTAAGTGCTTGGTAGGGAGTTTTCCATTGTAAAACAACAGTAGGTATTCTGTTGATTAGGAAAGTAGCAATAAGGATAGATTCTCCTCAAAATTCTTTAGGCAAATTGGACTGAAACATGACTGATCTAGCAACTTGTAGGAGATGCTTGTGTTTTCGCTCCACAACTCCATTTTGTTGTGGAGTATAAGTGCAACTCTTTTGATGAAGTATACCATTGTCAGCAAAC
>CANXYC012365623.1:0-11879 GCA_948193065.1 Aleurites moluccanus | reverse complement strand
GTTATAATTCATAAATGCAATAATTCTTCACCCCATGGAGGGTATAATATAATAGATAACAAAAACACATCTCTATATATATATATATATATATATATATATATATATATATATATATATATATATATATATATATAATTTTTTTAATCAAATATAAGGGGAATTATATGATTTTAATTTTTTTTTTTGAATTATAGGTGAATTTATATACTATAATAAAATAATATAATTTAAATTTGAGATTATTAACCAACCACAATTTTGCTGTCTCTTACCAATTCATCTGCATTATTGTAGAGGTGAGATCTCAAATGTTGATATATAGACTTTTATTTTTATTTTTATTATTATTATTATTTTGTATTGAATAAAAGGCTACTCTCACTCTCTCTATTTTCAAATAATAATTTTTATTCGATGCTTTCTTTTATTAATAATTTATTATTATATGTTTATGTACTTTACATTATAAAATTTCAAAAACATGAAAGAAAAATTTTCTTTCAGAAACATGCTATGAAAAACTTAAAATACAACCAATTATTGTTAGAGTCCTCATTCATATCATTTTCTTCATGCATGAAAACTCTCTTAAAATGCTTTCATTTAAAGCCATCTTGTATGTAGTGGCAAAGTCAATATCTTAAGATAATGAAATTAAAAAAAAAAAGCACATAATCAATGAAATTGACAATTTTATGCAACTTTTGAAAGCTATATAATTTTTGAAACTATATATTTTCCAATGAATTTATATGAATTTCTTACTGTTAGAATTAATAAGTGAGTTTGAGTATGCATATTATAGATGTATAAATCCAGATTTATTAGTTATAAATTAATTGTAAAGATAATTAATTAATATCTATAAATAATATAATTAAGATATTATTTATAGAAATTCTAATTGAATTAGATGAGTCTCTAATTAATGGTGATTAATACATATCTTATCAGAAATATAATATCTCTACACTAAGATATTAATCTAAGTAGTTAACGCAAATAAAAAAGAGAAAATAATTATGTGCGATTTTCTTTCAATAATTTATTTTGGTGATCAAAGAGATATTTGAGATTTGTAGATTGTGAGAAGAAAAATTATATGTTTATGATTGTTTTAAACTGGCGACACAAGTCAATAATATAAAATGATAGATATTTTATAATTTTATATAAATTATGAAATTTTATATTTACTTTTCTTTTATAATTAAATAAATCATTGTTATTCTTAAATTGAAAATTCAGAGTTTATTATTAACCTATAGAATTGAAAGCATAGTCTTAATAGACAAATTAAAATACTTCCAGTGCTTGAAAAATATTTTTCCTATAATACATATCAAAGACACGATAATAATATTTAATGAGTGCAACTATAAAAAATAATTTTACAATAATTTTTTTCTTTAAACATATATAATTTTTCAAAATTTTGAATTTAATAAGATAAGATTAATTGTTTATTGAGATCGATAATATAAATTTATATTATTAATTGCTAATAACTAATAACTAATAGTAGATATATTAAACTAACTAGTTGAGTTAAAGAGTTATGGGTAGAAATGTTAATGTTTTAGTGCAAGGGTGCACTTGAGGAAACAAGGCATGAAATTTGTCAATTCTATTGATTTAGAAGTATTATATTAATTAAAATATCACATTATTTAATAGTTGAATATATGAGATAAGTTTAAGCAAAAAAATTTTTAAAAATTAATGACCATTTTTCTATTTTGGTCCTACTAAATTAATTATTTTCTTTATTTTTTTTATCTGTCGTTTTAGAAATTTATCCATTTACATTTTTAATTATCGTTTTAAATTTTTAAAATAATATTTATCTATTTTTTTCTATTTTATCTTTATAACATTTAATTAAAATATAATAACTTAATTTAAGATAAGTTAAGGATATAAAATTAAATAATTCATTTTAAATATAATTAATAAATTTTTTAATATGTGTGTAAAATTTTAAATGACAGATAAAAAAAATAAAGAAAGTATAAAATAATCTACAATATAGAAATATAATTACTTATGTTTTTGTTAAGACATTTTAATTTTGGATTATCCTGCATTACTTCATTTCTACTTTTGACCCATTATCCAGGGAAGGAGCTGTTCAAGAACCAAGGGGTCCGAGCCATTCGGACAAAAAAAAGATTTAATTTATAGAAAAAAATTTATTTTATCTATTTAAATTTAATTTTTACATAAAATAAATTTTTAATTCATTCAAAATTAATTAAAAATACCATTAATTTATAAAAAAAATTTCTACTTACCTATTTAAATATAATTTTTAAATTATATTAATTTCCTAACTTCATCCCTCACATTATCTTACATTGAATTCTTATTCACTTGCATCCTTAAAATAATAATAAAAAAAATCTTATTGATATATGAAATAAAAATTGAAGGTGAAATTCAAATATATATAATTGTTTATATTTGATTTTTTATATTAAAGTAATTTCTTAAATTATTTTAAATTAAATAATTTTTTAAATTGAAAAATTGTGAATATTTTAGATCTTAATTAAAGTATAATTAATTTTTAAAAACATTAATTAAGGTAAGATTTTATTGGATAAGTAATTTATTGATTGATATATGCTTGATATATAGTTCAAGTCAGGAAATCAAACTCTAATTGTTAAGAATCAATCACAAAAATTTCACTAATTTCAGGGTTTTAGAGAGTGAAACTTCTCATTCTCTCTAAAAATCTCTTTTTTTTTTTCTTCTAAGATCATTATTAGTCTTTTTTTAGGCTGACGTAAGGTCATTCTCATATATATTTCATTCTATTTAATTTTATAATTCAATAATATTTAAATTTATTCTTATTTTAAATAAATTTAATTTTATATATATATATATATTTTTTTTGTATCTTTCTTTTTATTTTTTTTATCCCCTTTATAGCGAATCTTAATTTATTATTTGGTTGATAATTTAATTAAAATTATAAGTCTTATTTTTTATATCAAATTTATATTTATTAGTGTTTAAATCGAACTCATAAAAAGACTAATATGATATATTATTTTAAGCCAAAATTATTATAATCACTATTTATTTTAATATTAACTTTTAAAAATTTTCTATTTTATCAATTAGAGAAATATTTAGTTTAATCTAAAAGTCACTAATAACAGTTGTGACCTCTCAATATACTAATAAAATTACATTAAATGGAAAACTATCAATATTTCAGGTTTTCGAAAGTATATAATATATATAATTCAAGATGCCTTTGATTTTTTTATTGTTGCCTTATTTATACTATGTCGTAGATGAAATTTTTTTTCCTTTAAAATCCACCATGTGGGGACTTGGGGACTTCTAATTTTCTCTCTATTCTTTGCCCAAACCCAAACCCCATGCCCTTCACTTTCTCTTATTGTGGGTCCTCTTTTCCTTCTCAGCATCACCCTGTTTTCCGGATCCTGCCAATTCCTTTAACTCTCTCTCCCTCTCTCTCTCTCTCTCCAAATCAACATCCTCATTGTGGTGGCACGATACTCGAAACCTGTAACCCAATTCTTTTTCTTATGTCCATCCTCAATATCCTCCCCCTAATTATTTTCTTTTTTGCTTTTTGACTAATATAAAAATCATTGTACAAGCATTTGTTATTAATTCTTGAACATATAAATACATCATTAATTAGTATATAAATTAATTCAAAAATATTATTTATCATTGAAAATAAATAAAATAAATAATTTTTTTTTATTAATTTATCAAAAATAATAATAAAAAATCAACCTCTTGAGTTGTAATTTTCTTCATAAATTATAATATGAGATCTAACAATAAATAAATATGTCTAATACTTATCAATATTTAAATTCATAAAATTTGAATATGATTGATAATAATTTTCTTTTGGTTACTCGAAAATCTAACTTAATTTAACACGACATCAAATTTTTCAATGAGCCTCTTATTGGTTTCATTAGTTCTATATGGTCTCATTAGTTCTATTTATTTGAATTATATGTTAATAAAGCTAAATTCAAGTGATTTGTGGATAAGAAAACCACAAATAAAATACCTTAATAGTTCATTTGGATGATAAAAATTTAGATCGGATCTCTTATTTGAATTTGATTCAAATATTTAATAAAATATAATATTTCGAAAATTTAATATTTCAAATATTTTTTTACCTAATTATTTCAAATTTATTATCTTCACCTTTAATCTAAAATCTCTATTTTTTTTAAATTTAAAATTTAAAATTCTTTATCCTTTCTAAATAAGAAATTTATAGATTTTAAATTATATATTTAAAATATGAGATTTGAAATAAAAAAATTCAAATTCAAATTCATACATTCAAATACAATCTAAAAGATTGTCCAATAATTATTATTTCTAATACTCTATTATTATTTATTTACTTTGCTTTATTTATGATCCCACAATAAACAAATATATGTAATATAGTACTCGTAAAAATTACTAAGAGTTTCAATGCCTAAGCCATAGTTGTTTGGACAGAAAAACAACTTTTTTCCTCATCTATAATTCTTCCTCTTCTTCAATTCACTTTCCCAAATAAACGTGCAAATTAGGATTTTAATGATAGTATGCATTATAATATGTTTAACATAATTTTCACAAATTTAATAAACATTATTAAAATATGAAGATATTTTTAATTTTATATATAGTTCATACTCAATTTTTTTTTCACTTGAATTCCCTATCAACATAACAGAAAGACCATTAATTTCTTAAAAAAAAAATTATAATTTCTACTATTAGAAATTATAATATTTAAAAGTTACAATTAAATAAAAATGATAAATCAAAATTTTTAATTTACAAATTATATTAAATATAATAAGTAGTTAGATTTTTTAATATTTATACAATTTAAAATTTTCATCATTTATAGTATTCAATAATTAAAAATTTAACACTTAAATTTTTAATTTTACTTAGAAATAATTTAGATTGCACAAATTTTTTGGCAAAATAAGACTTGCAAAATTGAAATTTCTTTGTTAGATGCTCCTGTAAGTGGTTTGATTAAGTTTATTGAAAATGGACGTAAATGATCTTGGTATTACTCTAGGTACTGTTGTGTAGTTTTTTTTCTTTTTTTTTTTTTTAAAAAAAAACCTTCTTTTATATAAGCTTAATGCTTTGTTTGGAAAAAAAAAAAAAAAGGTGAGATGGGAAAAGAAAGGGGAGAGAAAGAAAATGAGATTATGAAAGAGAATGTTGGGGGATGTAATTTTTGGGTTGAGGGGGGCTAATATGTCAAAAACATATCATTTTCTGCTGTGTAAACTTTTTAGTGCCCAAAAATATTTTATAAAATTTCTTAAAAATCATAATAGTATAGTATTTTTTATAACGAATCCAATCACATATTTTTATATAAAATAAAAATCAAATGGATTCAAAAAATATAATATAAGTGTATTAAATTTAAACCGTTAAAATCTAATGGTTTAGATTTAATATATTTTTAATATATGTTTTTAGATCCATTTGATTTTTGTTTTATACAAAAAAAATATCATTATATTCGTTATAAAAAATATTATAATATTATGATTTTTAAAAAATTTTATAAAATTTTTTTGGGCACTAAAAAGCCTACACAGCAAGGACTAATGTATTTTTGACACGTCAACCCTCTCAACCCGTAATTTTTTTAATCCATTATCTTGTTTAGAAAGGTGGTTAAAGGTGAGAGATTAAAAGATAGGGAAAAAAAAATTAAATTACCAGAATATCCTTCACTATTTCACTATTTGAATGATTTAGAGGAATCATTTGGACAAAATAGCCCAGTTTTATACAATTTAATTACAATTTACAAAATTTTACCTTTTCCTGTCTTCCTCTCCAAATTGGATAGAATGCTTTTATGCGGTCCAAGGGAAAGTTACACTCTTCATAGTCATTTCCCTTCTTATTTCCCAACTTTCCAAACATGAGAAACTCACTTCCCAAAGCAGTTCTTTCCCCTCTCTTTCACTCCCTTCCCCAAACAGAGGCTATGCGTATATCTTTGAAGTTCAACAGCACATTCAAAACTATCACTTGCATATTAATTAACTCTAATAATCAGACTTAGTTCAATAGATAAGATAAAAAGTAAAATCACTTTAATTGCTAATTCAACTAACCAGTTTTATAGAATAACTTAATTCTATTGAAAAAAATAAAAAAACTCATGATTTTAACTCAGGTGTTTGAGCCATTTTAATTCAAAAAATATTTTATTAATTTATAGAAAATTTTTTATTTAATCCAGTAAAATTTAATTTTTTTTTATAGAATCTTGATCTATCCAATATTAATTTCTTAAAAATTTTAAACGTACATAAAAAAAATTAAATTTTTAATTCACCTAAAATTAATTTTTTAATTTCATTACTGTTTTAACTTCTTTATTTCTTACCTACAACAAGTTTGCATTATATTGAGGGAACCTTTAATGCAAATCAAAATTTCAAATAAATAAATAAAAATCCTCTTTTCTTTTTATTTAATTAAATTTTAATATCCTCTAGGTTTTGTACGGTGGGCCATGAACACCATGTGCCTGCATGTGCGGTGTCTTTCTCTCAAAGGCCCACCACTTCTTCTTTCCTTGGAGCAAATAAATTGGTTTCTCCACGTTCTTTTCCTTCTCATTCTCTCACTCTCTCTCTTTCAAAACTTCATATTTAGGATTCTTATACACTTTCTTGGATCTGTAGAACACAAGAAACTGTATTTTTCTGCAACTGTTGTCTCTCTCATTTATTTCCCATGATTTTCTCCTCTTCTTGATCAATAATACAGCCATTATATCCTTATATAAGGTAAGTGCAATTTTAGTATTTATTTTTATTTTTATATATTTATAGAAACGTTCAGTGCGTATAATTCAACCTATGGCTACTATCATACACTTTTTGATCAAATAATTTTATGTTATTTTCCTCTTTGAAACCCTAATTTCCATTAATTTTTTAGTAGCATAATCACTCTTAATTTATCTTTTTGTTCATATTTTCTTTTCTTTCTTCTTGCTTTCTTTCTTTTTCTTTTCTGTTACTGAGAAATATATTTTCTTTTTACACAAGAAAATTATATATCATGTAAGAGCCAAGCACATATATAAACAAATTATAGAGTAGTTTAGCTTTTTAGCATTTTTTTTTTCTATTAATATGCCCACTAATATAAAAGAAAATCTTCAAGAATTGATCCGCATTCTTCTTATGCTTTCTTTCTTTATTTTTTTTTTATTAATTGTCTCTAACTGGAGTTCGAATCTTTATTTTTTTTCTTTATTCTTTTGCAGAATGCGTTCTCCTCAGTCGCTCGAGCAACAATTCCTCAAGAAATGGATAATGGGTCTCCAAGTATGTGATTCCGCAAAGCAGAATATGACCATCTTGGAGAGAAAGAAGGCAATAAAATTATCAGGAGACATTGCCATGGCTTCCACAAGAAACGGCATGACTTGTTGGAGTCGTGCACTTGTTGGGAAAGCTTTAAAAGATGATTATAACAATAAATTACTCATTGAAAATATGTTAGCTTCAGATTATTCTGATAAGTCTAAAGATATGAAGCTAGTAAAGAAGGTTTCATCATCAATTGGACCGATGATTGGGCGAAAAAAGAGGGTTACTAGAAGGAAGAAAATCTTGAAGAAGATTCATTGTCGCGCTAGAAGAATAAAAAATGCACCTCAAATGGTTGTTGCTAAATCTCTTGCAAAAAAGATTGTGAAGAAAAGAACTCAAGTCTTGAAGAGTCTAGTGCCTGGAGGTGAGTTAATGGATGACATTTCTTTGATGGAAGAGACCCTAGATTATATAGTATCTCTTCGGGCTCAAGTTAATGTAATGAGAACTCTTGCCAATGCCACAGAGCTACTCAATGGTAAATAGGAGCACAAATATCAACGGAGAATTATATATATATACAGTAATCATAATTATCTTTTATTTAGATATATTATATATTTATATATACTTTTAATTAATTATTATCTCTTAATTTCTTGTTTTTTTTTTTTTGGCAAGACTAGATGAAGGAAATATGAGAAGCTAGCTAGTTAGCTGCTGTAGCTTTATAAGCTTGTACAGTTTAAATTAATTATTAAGCATATTTAAGGATAAATATTCTGTTAGATCAAAAGGCAAGAGTTCTAGCTAAACTTGCAATGCTCAATTGAGCAATAACAGATATACCAGCATTATATAAAAATAACAGAAGGTTCAAGTGCACACAATAGAATAATGAAGTGGACAGGATTTCAAGAAAAAATGATCTGGTTATTGATTGATCAAACATGGTTTAAATATAACTTCAAAAACAAAATAAATTCACTAATTAACTAAACACTAAATCTGCAACAAATAAAAACAAATCACTTTAAGTCATGCACCATATTAGGAACTGATCGTTGACAAATTTCAACTCCAACTAATTCCCTAAAATCCAGGAAGCAATGTTGAATCACTCTTTAACACCCCCCTTGATTCAAGCTTACTTACTCCTAACTTGAACTTTAGAACATGAAATTTGCCGCCTGTTAATACCTTTGTCATTATGTCAGCCTCCTATTCATTTGTGCTACATTGTTCCAGCTTGATTTCCTCATTACTCACCAATTCTCGAAGGAAATGAAATTTGATCTCTATGTGCTTTGATCTCCCATGAAAGACTGGATTTTTGCTCAAGGCAATGGCTGATATACTGTCAAATTTAATGACTGTAGCTCCTTCCTGTTTAATCCCCAAATTTGACAGGACTTTCCTGAGCCAGATTGCCTCACAAGCAGCTGTAGCTCTAGCTATGTACTCTACTTCAAAAGAAAAGAGTGCAACAGTTACTTGTTTCTTTGAGCTCCATGCTACTATACCAAACCCAAGACTAAAGCAATACTCTGAAGTGCTTTTTCTATCTTCCACACAACCTGCCCAGTCACTATCTGTAAACCCTGTCAACCTTAGCTTTTCCTACTATTCATACAAAATTCCTTCTTCCAAAGTGCCAACCACATATCTGAGGATCCTTTTAGCAGCTCCCATATGAAGTTTTGTAGGACTATGCATAAACCTAGAGACTACACTAACGGAGAAGGCCAGATCAGGTCTGGTATGAGTCAAATAAATTAGTCCACCAACCAAGCTTCTGAACATTTTTCCCTCTACACTTGATGAACCATCCTCTAGTTGCAGTTTTTGATTGACATTCATTAGTGTTGAACAAGGCTTGCAATATAACATATCAAATTTTTTTTAAAAATCTGTTGCATATTTCCTTTGTGAAATGAAGATACCACCATCTGCTTGTTGAACTTCAATGCCTAAGAAATAATGAAGCAATCCTAAATCTGTCATGTCAAATTGCTTCATCATTGCCTTCTTAAACTCAGTTAAAAGAGCAAGACTTGATCCACAATAGATCATATCATCAACATAAAGGCACACAATCAACAAATCTGCTTCTCCTTCCTTCTTCATATACAATATATGTTCATTGAGATTCCTGTTAAAACCACATTGAAGAAAATATTCATCAATCTTTAAGTACCAGGCTCTTGGTGCTTGCTTCAAGCCATACAAGGCTTTGTTGAGCCTATAAACTCTGTCCTCTCTTCCTTTCACCACAAATCCATCAGGCTGAGTGACATATACCTCTTTTGTCAATACTCTATTCAAGAACACTGACTTTACATCAAACTGAAAAACCTTCCACTTCATGTGAGCTGCAACTGCAAGGATAATTCTAATGGTTTTAAACCTTGCAACAGGTGCAAAGGTTTCTTCAACATCTACTCCTTGGATTTGAGAGTAGCCTTTAGCCACCAACCTGGCTTTGTGCTTGTGTAAACTCCCATCTGCATGATATTTAGTTTTAAAAATGCACTTAAGACCAATAGCTTGCTTCCCTTGAGGTAATTCTGTCAATTCCCAAGTCTGGTTCTCTTTATTGCCTTTATTTCATCCTCCATTGCCTCCTGCCACTCCACCTTGTGAACCGCATCTTCAAACCTGCAAGGGTCTGAACTAACAAGGCAAATGTACATGATTCATATATCTCTCTTAAGGATCTCATTTTCTTAGGAGTTTCTTCTGAGCTGGATGAAGAGGCTTCTTCAGTCCTTGTGGTGCTTCTAGTTCCTGTGCTAGCTGGTGACTCAGCTTCATTGGGATCTAGATTGTCTGTTTGTTCAATCTGCTCCTCCTCTCCTTCTTCCTCATTATCTAGCTGCACAACAGTTTTTTTTCTTTGCCTTTCCAATTCCAACTCTCATCTTCAAGGAGCTTCACATTTCTGCTAATGAAAACTTTTTCATTTACAGGATTGAACAATCTGTATGCCTTGCTTTGAGTGCAATACCCAATGAAGATGCATTTATCTGACTTGTCATCCACCTTTTTCCTGTCATGAGGATTCTTCAGTGCATAGGCAATGCATCCAAATACATTTAAGTGACTCACAGAGGGCTTATATCCATGCCATATCTGAAATGGAGTTTGCTCAGGCGCTGCTTTCGTTAGAGACATGTTGAGCAAATAAACTACCGTTGTGACTGCCTCAGCCCAGAATTTGTTTGGCAGCCCTCTTGACTTCATCAGACCTTTTGCCATTTCTACTACTGTTCTATTTTTCCTTTTTACCACTCCATTCTGTTCTGGAGTGTAAGGAGCAATGAGCTCCCTTCTGATTCCTGCATCTTCACAGTATTGTGTGAATTCCTTTGAGAGGAATTCCCCCCTCTGTCTGATCTCAGGCCTTTGATGCTCTTTCCACTTTGCTTCTCCACTAGGTTCTTAAACTTCTTGAATGTCTCTAGGGCCTCTGATTTGAATCTAAGACAAAAAAAACCCTGCACATTCTACTATAATCATCAATTAGTAACATGAAATACTTACTACCTCCCAGAGAAGTTGTATTCATTGGACCACACAAGTCTGTATGAGTCAATTCTAGGACTGATGATGCTCTCCATGCCTCTCCTTTAGGAAAAGGCTTCTTGCTATGCTTTGCATAAATGCAACCCTCACATTCTCCATCTTTGTCTTCAATTTTAGGAAGTCCAATTACCATTTCTATGTCTGACAGTAGCTTAAGACTTTTGTAATTTAAATGACCATACCTCATGTGCCATAAATCTGACATGCTATTGGCTATCATCCCATACTCTTCTATTTAGTTACTTCTATTGGAAACATTGAATTTTCTGTCATTTGTACTTGAACAACAATAAGGCTTGTTTTCTTTTCTCTAATTGTGCATGTATTTTCATCAAATAGGACACTAAACCCAGACTTTATTAATTAACCTAAACTAAGTAGGTTGTGTGCAAGTTCAGGAACATATAAAACATTGCTAATCAGTTTTTTTTTACATTGACTAGTCTTGATAAGTATAGTACCTTTGCCTTCTACTTGTATTTTTTTGTTGTTCCCCAAGCTTATCATCCTCTTCTGAGTTTCATCAAGGTCCTTGAATAAGCTCTTTGTGCCTGTCATATGATTTGAGCACCGACTGTCTACAAACCATATTGACTTTTGTCTTTGGTCTGACTGCTCATGGGCCATGAACAGGTAATTTTTTTTTTCTTCTTCTTCTTCCTGTTCAGCATCTGCAAAATCTGCCTGATTGGCTTTGGACTTGCAGTCTCTTGCAAGATGACCAGTCTTGTTACAATTGTAACACCTTCTTGTTTCTGCTATCCATCCCCTTCCTCTGCCTCTGCCTCTATTGCTTCCTCTTCCAAACCCTCTACCATAATTCCTTCCTTCTTGAGAGGTATTTAATTTGACTTGAAATGCCCTTTCCTCACTTCTTTCATTGGACCTATTCATTCTGTCCTCATG
>CANXYC012365372.1:0-27936 GCA_948193065.1 Aleurites moluccanus | reverse complement strand
GGATGATGAAAGCATTAGCTGTGTCTTAAGGGATTGTATACATGCTAGAAAAATTTGGGGTCCTTTGCTTTTACGTCTTAAGTGTTCTAATGATTTCTTTCAAAAGGTTTTTGAGGTTTGGTTATTGAACAATCTTAATGACAAAGACGATCAGATAGAAGGAATACCGTGGCATATTATATTTGTATCACATGCTGAACAATCTAGCAGTGAAGGAATGCTATGATTTTTGAGGATGGTTCATTTATTGGGTCCACTTGTATGGTTTCAGCCGGAGAGTTAATCAGGCTTATTACAGGAGCTTGGTTAGGTAGGTCTTTGCTCTATTTTCATGGCTGAAGTTTAGGTAGTTTTTGTATGATACAACTCATTTTGAATGGAGAGAGTATAACTAACGGCCTTTCTAGTCTTATAAATGCAATCAGAAAGTTTATTGAAAGGGCTTGGAGAGTGAAAGCACGACATATATATATATATATAAAGAAATTAACTTTTGTGCTGATAGGCTAACTCATTTTGAGAGTCATTTGGCGATTAGAGATAAAAAATTCTCCTCAAGAAATTAACAGTTTAATGTTACATGATATTTATGGTGAAATTTATAAAAAAAATATTTGATATAATTTTTGAATTTTAACCTTATTTTTATTAAAAAAATAATAATAAATTACGAATACGTCTAATTAATGAAAACTTCGGGTTGAGGGGGGCTGCTGTCTTTTGTAACACAGCAGCTCCTTATATGTCCAATTTTATATACCTAAAAATTTTTATAAAAATTTTTAAAAATTGTAATTTGATAGTGTTTCATATAATGAATCGAATGATATATTTTTTATACTAAACAAAAATCAAATGGACAACTAAAAATATATTATAAATATATTAAATATAGGTCGTTAAATATAATACACAAAAATTATAATGTATTTTTAGCTATCTATTTGATTTTTATTTAGTATAAAAAATACATCATTGAATTTATTATATGAAACACTATTAATTATAATTTTTAAAAATTTTTATAAAAATTTTTAGGTATATAAAATTGGACACATTTATACACCTACTTGGAAATTATTAAATAGCTATAAAATTACTATAAAAAATAAAATAAAAATTAAATGGAGTATGAATATATTCCTCTATTTATATTAAAATAAATTTATTTTTATTTTGATCATATATAAATTTATTTCAATATGAAATAGAGCAACACATTATCGTGTCACAAATAATTTCTAAAAAACTAATAAATTTACATCATAGAGTGTGGTCCTTATAATTATTATCATAATAATCTCATAATAAAGGAAATAAGATAATTGCAGGTGGCCCAGCAGTTTTTAAACAATGATGGGTCATGCATGTGAGGTTATTAATGCTGGATTTTTTCTTTTTTATGTTTCTTATTTAATGCTAGCTAACCAACCCAAACCTAAAAACTTTTATCATGGACCATTGAAAATCTATTTAATTTCTTATATTATGGAACATATAATTTTTATTAAATTAATAGAATTAATTTTTAAAATTATTAAATAATAGCATTACTCTGAATCACTGCTGAACATTATATATATATTAAATTTATATTTCAATTTAGACAAAATTAAACTATCTAATTCATTTCTAAAAGATTTGTATTTATAAGAAATAAAAATAGAATGATTTACTTATATGGTCCAACCATAATTTTAATTCTAAAAATTTAATGTCTAGATCATAATTGTACTAGAGTTTACCAAATTCTGCCAAACATGAAGTAGAAACGGTATATACAAGGCAAACAATAATTTGTTGGGAAAATTATATAAATATATGATTTTTATGGTTTTTTTTTTCATTTATTTTTATATTTTTTTATATGTTTGGTATATTTGGTAAATGTTTGGTATATTTTTAGTATATGTTTTATTTTTGAAAAAATATTTTTATAACAGTAAAAATGAAAAATTTCTTAATTTTTTGATATTTTTGTAAAAATCTCTAATTTGTTTTGGTGCGTTTTTAAATTTTGATTTCTTTTTTAATTTCGGTAATTAAGACATTTTTTAATTAATTTATATATTAATTAAGATAATCTTGTAGAATTTTAAATATAAATTAAGGAGAATAAGCTATTTATTAAAGTTGAATATATCAAGTACACAAAAGTGAGTACGAAATTTTCACATATTTATTTATATTCTAACACTCTCTTAAGTGATAATTGAATATTTTTTTTTTAAAATATAATTATCACTTGATAAATAGATGATAATCGAAATGGGTTAAACACTTTTTTTTCATACTCGTAGGTCCACTGAGTATAATAATCCATCCATACTTTATATTTAGAATCGATTACCACTATAATACCATATAGAATTATAATATAGATTTAGGAGATACATACAGAATTATAGTATAAATTTAGGAGAATTAACTTTAAAAATTATCTATTAAGGCACTATTTAGTTTAGCTGTATTATAACAGTTATTAGCTGTTATTGTTAATTGGTAATTATTATTTAATAATTGATTATTGTAAGTGTTTAGTAAAATTATTATTAGCTGTTAATATATTTAATGACCATTAAAAATAAATATTAATAATTATCTTTTTATTTATATATTATTTTTAAATAATAATTTAGTTTTTTTATTTAAATAAATATGAATTTCTTAAAAAAATTTCAAATTAAATTTTTATAAATAACAGTTATTTAATTACTTAACAACTAACAATTATTATTAATTAAATAAATTTAATATAATTTTTGAGAATTAAAAAAATTAATAACTGTAGCATTAAGATTGGACAACTTGCTTTTATATTAAGTTCACAAGAATCTGAGATTTTCCTATCTTCATTATATACCAATGAATCTCTGATTTACGTAAATTAAAAGAAACGCCCTCAATCAACATATTTATGAAATTTAATTTTTTTTAAGTCACACATTAACAATATTATTGGATCAGTTTATATATTAACTAAAATTAAATTTCTCCTCTAAATAAATTTAAAAAGACGCACCCCCAATTCAATATATATGTATATTAATAACAAGAGGAGCATAATTTAAAATTTAAAACTCTAAATTCTTTAAAAATTTAACAGCAAAAACATGAAAATCGAGCGCAAGCGATATAGAAAAGTCTAAATGAATATTCGAATATGAAAAATACTTATTTACATTAAGTTTAGGAATTTAGTTCATACTTTCAATTAACAGATGATGGGATATTTTAATTAATATATATTTTTTTTTTCAGTAAAAAAAATTAATACTCTTTTTTATTCTATATGTTCCTTTTTCATTAGATGATGAGTATATACATTTAATAGAGGAAAATTTTTTCCTATATATAATATTGCAACCTTGTCATACATTTGGTTTAAGTTTGGGCAAGATAATTAATTTAATTGGTGTTATTATCCAAATGAAATACATATTGGATGAAGGAATGAATTTGTGGTTTTGTTTGTATTTCTGATCCCATAATGGCATTGGATCCTGCTCTATTATTTTATGCACACACCAAAATCCCTATAATTGGGAGCCTTAATCATCATTGTAATAGGTCTTCTTTTAACCATGCTAATCAATGTTAACAATTATTAAGATATTGAAACTTTCTAATGGAACAAATAATCTTGCTTATTGGCTTGGTATGCAAAGTTTGGATTAAAAAAATAAAATTAAAATGCTTTATAATATTAGGAATATTATTAATTCCAATGGATTGTGATCTCTATTGTTTCATTAATGAAAATTTAGAAAATAATCATTTGAAATTAATTTATATTTATATCTTACTTTTTTTATATTAAAAATCTTTTAAAAATTAAAATTATTAGGATTTCAACTCCTAACTTTCTTTATTATGTAATAAATATTAACTGTTCAATTATATATTAGCTGAATCACATATATGTAATTATTTTAATTTTTTTTCCTATTTTTAATTTTAATTTTTATAAATTAATTTATAAATAAAATATTTTAGTATTCATTTGGATAACTAGTTATTTGGAGTGATTGATGATTTAAAATTTATTATATGCTTAGTTGTTATACTTTTATATTTAAAACTCAAATTTAAATTTACAAGAATTTTAATTATCATTTATTTATGATTTATTTGGATAACAAGAATTTGAACATTAGATTTGGATTTGAGTTAAATCTTTTGTTTAAATCATTAAAATTAAGTTAATTTGAATTTAATTTAAATACTTAATAAAATTTAACTGTTTAAAATTTTAATATTTTAAATTTTTTTTTACCTAATTTTTTTAAAATTTATTACCTCCATCTTTAATTTAAAATCTTTCTTTTTTTTTTTTAATTTAAAATTTAAAATTTCATATTTCTTACATTTTTAAATTAATAAGAGATTTATACATTTTAAATTTTAAATTTTAAATTTAAATTTATATATCTAAACGCTAATTTAAACGGAGTTAAATTATAAAAATTAGCAACCTTTGACTTTAATGATGTCCTGTTTTAAAAGTCGTTTTTCGTGTAAAATACAAAGAAAAAAAATCAGATTGAAAGATGAGTTGAGATAAATTTGCTCAAATAATCAATTTTAACCATTTTTTTTTTTAATTTGCTGTCTATTTCTTAAAATCATATGCTAGTAGAAACCGTGAAAGAAAAATAATGATTAAAATAATTAAATTCTTTGCATAAATAATCAATTTTCGTCAAAACTTTTGAATATTATCAAATTTACCGTATTTTTAATTTCAATAATCAAATTCAAAATAATAATAAAAAATGATTTTCAAAATGGTAATGTTACTTCAAAATTACATATATAAGATGTTAATATTAAAGTTGTAAATGAGTGAAATCAATGTTTTTAAAATTGGATGGATTAAAAAATCGATAAAAATAAAAAGTCAGATATTTAATTGGAGTCGAATTGGTTAAATCGAAAAAATCAGTATATATATATAATTTGATATTTATTATATATATGATGAAAATAAATATAATAAAATTATAATTAAATCAATAATTTATATAAAATTATATTTTTTATGGTGTTAATACAATTATATTAAGTTAAAAGTTATATAAATAGTAAGTTATGGATATTTACTTGTTAAAACATCTACTCACACAATACGGTAACATGCAATAAGATCATGATTTTAGCATTGGATAAGTTTTGATATGAGGTAAAATTAAAATAAAGTTATTGAAATTTCTTAATTTCTTTTAACTCAAAATGATATTATTTTTACTTGATAAAAACGATGTGATTTTGATCAAAAATAAAAATAAAATTAAAAAATTAAAAAAACTGACCCATTCGAATAGAAAAATCTATTTGATTCACCGATTAACCGACTGATTCACTGATTTTTTAATCGATTTTTAGGAAACGGATAAATAAAAACTTATTGAACCAGTCCTTAGTTTGATTTTCAATTTTTTCGATTCGATTAACCAGTTTAGATCAATTTTAATCATCATAGTAAAATTATTTAGATTTGGATTGAATTTTAATTGAGTCAAATTTAAATTTGAATTAAATTTAAATATTATAATATTTCATTGGAATAACTTGATAGTATTTAACTAATGATTTAACTTTTATATAACTTCAAATATATATATTTAAAACTTAATTTAGTTATTTTATTAATAATAATAGTAGTAGTTAAATATTATGAGAATTTATTGTTATTTAATTTTAACAATTTATAATCACGATTTAATTTGAGAAAAATTTTTATGCATACCAATTAAATAAGATAAGGCAAAAAAAATTTCAATATCTTTTTATTAATAAATAAATAATATTAAAATATTTCACCAATCATTAATTTAATATATAAATAAATTTATAAATTTAATATAGATAAAATATTTTCTCGACTCAATTTCAATTATTCACCCGAAATGAAAATTCTATTAATAAATATATAAATTTTAAGTGAAATAGACCCAATGCTAATTTTTCACAACAAGATCGTCTTCAAAAATTAAAAAGATAAAATGATTCCCGAAAATAACGGAATTGAATAAGTACCTTGATGTTCCCATAAGACTCGCTCTACTCCTTTCCTTTCCTTTCCCACCACTTCTCTCGTCACCGCAGAGATATTAGAGAGAGAAACAAAGAAACGAATCAAAGTAACTGAAACAAACAAAAGGTTATTGGCTCTTTTGGTGCATGCCCCTCTCTCTTTCTTCTTATCTCTAATACAGATTTCCTGTCTCTTCTGGTCAAATTAATGTTTTTCTTTTTCTTTCCCTTTTTCAGGTACGTAATTCTAAAGCTGCAGTGACAATATATGAGAGATCTGCCCACTACAAATAAATAGCTTTACCACAAGGAAACCAAAGCTAAGGTATCCAATGCTAATTTTTCAGTTTCCAATATATATGTTTAGATCTCTCGATTTTCCTAGAAAAATTATTTCTTATTTTCACTCCTCCCAAACGGATTTTTATTTTTTATTTGTTTGTTGGGTTCTTTCTATTTCATTTTCTTGAATTCTAGAAGAACTCAGGAATTTAATTAATTAACTGCCCATTTAATTTTTATTTTTATTTTCTTGGAGTTTATAATTGTTTCTTATTTGTCTTGGGATGGTGGACGAAGGTGGTGGTGGTGTTGGCCGTGGTCGGAGAATCACTCTTTTAGACCAAATGTCAGCGCTTGAGAATAGCAGAGACCTAGCCGGCTTGACTCTTGATGCCGTGTTGGGTGGTGAGAAGCGACCAACGACTGCGTTGGCTCATACGCCGGCTCAGATGAACAGGACTCTTTTAGATGTAATCCGCGATGAAGAGCCTCATCATGGCTCCTTGTTTGGCCATAAAGACAAGAAAACATGGAAAGCTTTCAGAGAACGCCTTCGCCTTAGGCGATCCGGTTCTGCTTGGACCTCCTCTGTTCCTGTTCCGGCTTCCGATATTCCTATCCAGAATAACAACCAGAGTTATAACAATAATTACCAGCAACCTAGATCCTTGATTTCCCGTCGGAATTCGGTGCGTTTTACCACTGTCTCGTCCTCTGTCAGCTCAGGCGATTCAACTCACGCGGACGACTCCAATGATAATTCGTTGATTTTCAGTTACAGACCACAAATGTCTCGCCGGAGCTCCTCTTGGTTCGGTTCATCAGGACTGACTCCATCCGAGTCAATGAGGTCGGATGAGTTCCACGCGGTGGGAGATGATCCTCCTTCACGGAGTCTCAGAGCACAAATGTCGCGGCACAATTCAATTAGGAACCCCGAGTTAACTCCGTTCATGGACAGCGAGGAAGAGCCAGGACAAAGTAGCCGCCGTCTAGGAGCGGCATTGACAGAGGAGAGAGCGATGTCAGCGAGGGAAGCGGTAGTCGCTCAGGAAGCAGCAGAGGCAGAGGCAGCAGCTCAAGCCGCGGCGGCTACTGCGGCGGAAGAGGAGGAGGAGTACGATGAGGAGGAGGAAGAGGAATCTCCAAGGAACGCAGGGTCAGCGGAGGCGCAACCAGTTAGGATGTCATTAATGGACTTGTTGGAGGAGACGGATAGACAAATGGGATTTGTGGGGTCCAGTTACACAATGGGAGATGAATTGGAGGAATGCGAGGAAGAAGAAGAAGAAGTTGATGATGATGATGAAATGAACGGTGGTAATGGGATTGAACATACTTGCTGCGTGTGCATGGTTAGACATAAAGGTGCGGCATTTATCCCCTGCGGTCATACCTTTTGCAGGTTATGTTCAAGAGAGCTTTGGGTACAAAGGGGTAATTGCCCTCTGTGCAATGGGTTCATTGTGGAAATTCTTGATATTTTTTAGTTTGCAATGTTATTACAATGACAAGAAATTTCAAATTTGTGTTAACATTTTTATTTTATTTTGATAAATTTAATTCTAATTAAAATTTCTCAAAATGGTTTTAATATCATTAAATTAAAAGATTTTTTATTTTTATTTTATTCTTTGTCTGATTGGAAGGAAGTGGAGAGAAAGAAAAGAATGATAGATCTTCATTTTGTTAGCTAAAACAGAAAGAAAAAAAAAAAGGCAATTAAACTTTGGGACCAAAGTTAATTTTTTCTTCATTTTGAAGGGAAATGGAGAAAAATGATAAGTTGAAAAGGTGTAAAAAATATAAGTTATAAAAATACTTTTCTTGTTTTTATTTTACGCAGGTTGCAAAAGGTAATTATATTGCAAATAAATCTGAATTTTTCTTTCTAGTGTAAATAATAGATTCTTCTCTCTTTCTCATTCAAATAAGAGATTTAAACAACACAAGGAAAATTATAATTTTTTTCTATTATCTTTCTTCAATTTCTTTGTTTTGATTTTTTATTCATTTCTTCTATATAATTAGTCTACCAACAAAGTCGGATTTATATTTGAGCAAGTGGACATGATTCTCTTCTTCAATTTTGAATTTTTTTATCTTTTTATAAATTTTTGATAAATTATATTTCAGTCTATAAAAATTGACATAATTAATATTTTAATCTCTATTTTTTAAAAAAATTCACTAGTTAGTCTATATACTATTCATTCAGTATAATTGGTTATTTCATCCATTTTATCGTTAAAATTTTATAAATAAATAAAAAATTTTCATTTCAATTATAATCAAATCTGAATTTTTTTTACTTGCATGAAGTAAATCTTACAATTTAAATTTATGATTTTATTAAATTATAATATTAATACTAATTTAATAATTTAATTACAAATTTTAAATTTCACTAGAATAATAACAAAATTCTAATCAGAGAGAATTATTTATCTGGACAAGTTAAAATTTTAGTTTCAATTTTCAAGTTAATAATATTAAAAATTTTATCATAATAGATAAATTAATAAAAATTTTCAGATCAACACTTAATAAATAAATAAATAATTAATTAATTTTGAAATAATTAATTCTCAAATAATATAATTATATTCAATTTTCTACGTCAATTTCTAATTTAATTTACAGTTACTATATGTAAGTAATGACATTAAGTTTTATTGATATAAAATTTATGTCTCTCCTTCCTAATTTTTTTTATCAGTCCTTGTCTATCAAACAAAGTGTTAGTGAGTTGTTTGGTAAAATAAGAAATTGTAAGAAGAGAAAGAGAGACCAAAGTCCTGCATTCAGGGATGGAAAAATGAGTTGCTAGCTTTGGCATTTAGCTTAGAAGTGTATTGTTGTATTTTTGCAGAAAGAAGATTGATTGATAATGCCAACAACTGATGGGCCATGCTACTTAATATTCAATTGTTGGTCTATATATTTATATATTTTCTAAGGAATGACCTATTACATATTACAAACAACCAAATACAAGCAAATAAATAGTGATATTTAAGTTTATAATCATACCTTATCCAAGAAGTGTTGTCCTTTTTCTTTATTAAAAGAAGGGTGTTCACTGAGACTAATGATTCGACTCATGGAGCCAAAGCCATCTCACCCACTTCATCAAATAGCAGAAACAGAGAATCGAGATAACATCAACAGAAGTAGATTAGTAAAGATTAGTTGCCCAGTAACTAAATTATGGACTTCTCAATTAATGATGAAAATTACAATAGCAAAGCATTGGTGAAAAGAAACAGGTCAATAAACAAAACCGTTGATTAAATTACAATTAAAATCTTCCAAACTTCCAGTCCAATTGAGACAAATGAATGATGAAACAAGTTTTAAAAGCAATTCGGACCAGCAGCGCCGTAAACAGTGATGGCTTGGCATTGTCGATTGCTGTTCGTCTCCAACATCTCCAGGATCTTCATCTCAAAATTTTGAGAATTTTTATCCATACCCAGTTTTGCATGTAATGGAATCAAAATCTTCATCTCAAAATTGTTCTCCCTCCTGATAAAATCGAAAAGCTAAGGGCGAAGACCAGCCAATTGTCCCAGTTTTCATGCTTTATTTTCGAATTCCTTCGTGATTGGATATGGGCTTGAGATGGTGAGAATTGGATTGGCGATGATGAAGGATCAAGCCACCAGCGAGGACTGCACCGGTCTTTTTCTCCAACGATAGTGACTGCACTGGTCTTCTTCTCCCATGACGGTCGTCTTCTTCTCCAATTTTTTATATATAACTATAAATTAGAAAAAAATTGTTGGTAAAAGTGCGAGCATAGAAGTTTGTAAAAATCAGATCCGACACGCTGATCCAATTAAAAAAATTTAAATTTAAATTAAAAATCGATTCAGTTAATTTTTAAAAATTTATCTTTAAAAATATAATTAATAAATTAATAAATTCACTAATTAATTGATTAATCAATCAAATCGAATTTATTCTCCTGATATTTTTTTTTAATTTTTTTTTATTTTATTAAAAATAATAACTATCAAATTATATTTATTTTTATTATATATATAATAAATATCAAATTATTAATTTTTTTCTAATTTAATTAGTTTAATTTTGATCGAATATCTGATTTTTTAATTTTTTATTTTCATCAATTTTTTAATTGGTCTGATTTTAAAAATATTATTATTAACACCCAATAAGGATATTTCAGGGATACAAATTCATTTTTAATTTTTTTTAATGAAAAAATTGAAAAAGATAAATAAAAAGTCTAAGTGAATGTTTGGTTTATCTTTTTATACTCAATAGCGCATTATAGCATTTAGTAACTGATAGCTAGCTGTTAATTGTTAGATAGTTATTATGCAGTTAAACAGTTATTTTTTGAAAAAATTCTAAATCAATTTTAAAAAAAAAAAACTTGTGTTTTTTTAATTAAAAATTTTAAATTATACTTAAAAATAATATTTAAATAAAAAATAAATATTAATATTTATCATTAATGATAATTAAATATAATAACAACTAATAACTAATAATAATTTTACCAAACACCTACAACAAACAATCAGAAGTAACAGTTATCAATCATCAGCTATCAACTAACAGCTAAATTAAAGAGATCTAAATAGTGTAAATAAGGTAAAATACAGAAATATAATTATAAATTTTTTAAAATATAAAGACTCAGTCATAATTTAAAATAAAATTCAATAATTAAATTATAATTTGCCAAAAATTTGAAGAAAATAGGCTTATAATACCAATCAAAATTTTGTTCAGGATGTCATGTTGTAAATGCTATTAAATTTAGCTATTGGAGTTAAAATTTGGGGAGAGGTAAAATTTTTTATTAAATTTTTGTTTTTTGTGATTTATTTAAGTTCATAAATTTTTTAGATTGGTTTAACTGATTTTTTAAGTTTCCTCAAGTTTATAAATTTGGTCCATAAGCCAACATCATTTGTTTTTCTGCTAATTTTATGGGCATTATTTTTTTAAAAAAATTATTATTATATTTAAAAAATTAGATTAAATTATTATTATATAAAAAATAAAAAAAATTTATTTTCAATATTTTTTCTTTGTACATCTGCATACTATTTTATCGAATTAAGTAGTTATTTTCTCACTTTTTTATAAAAAATATGACGATAAATAATTATTAATTTATAATTGAGAATTTAAATTAAACCATTTAAAATATAAGATTCATTTATAAATAATAAAATCAACAATTTCATTCAAAATTTTTTCAAAGTTATTTATATCAAACACGTTAAAATATTAGTTGAACTTGTTGTAAAATGAGACCCCCATTTCTAAAGAAAAAACACACTTCGCCAATCAAATCCAATTTTGCCTCATAAGTTGCTGAATTCTACAAATCTTCATATTATAGTTACAGTTTACTACAAAAGTGATATTGAACACAAATTTCCATCTAAATCAGACAAAAAAGAGTTCAATAACTTGTAGAAATCATCCATCATGGCTTTCAATTCATTATCCACAACTCACAAAGATCAACATTATTAGGCTAATAGAAGAATGATGTGGCTCCTGCAAGATGTGTTGAATGGTAGGGTACATATAACTTAATAAGCTGTGTTTTAAAATTATAGGATCCAATTCGAAAGTTAGCTTAGTTGATAAAAATATTATTTCTAGCCCTAATGTCGCTTTCGAGACTTCGGTTCAAACTTAACTTCCAAAAAAGTGGAGATTTCCCAATTGTAGACTCAAAAAATAAAAATTTTAATTTTAATAATTAAAAATAAATTTAATATATGTGCAAAATTTGATATGTAATGATTAACGTTGAAATTTAAAAATAAAAAATAAAAAATAATAAACACAGTATAAAATTTCAACCAGATGCATGTGACTTCAAAGTCTTTCAATTCACAAGTCATTTTCATTTCAAGGAGGACAAACACATAGTACTATTTTTTTTTTTTTGAAAGAGACCATAACCATAACCTATTAGAAATGCCTTGCCCAGATATAACATACATTAAGTTCATGTTTTGCCCAAGTTTAGAAGAAACCTTGACGTAGACCTCACCTGTGTAGGTTCTATAGGTTCCAAAGATGGAGAGTCCAGCCATTTGGCTTTTTGCTTGTCATTTTGTAAGCTATTTGCAACCCTGTATTGCTGTTGCTTGTATTGTGCTTTTGTTTCTGGAATCTTATACCTGCTTCCTCCCCATTTCTTTCCAGATATGTTCCTTGTCCAAAAATAAGCATGTACCTTTTCTTTTTTAACTTAAAAATTTCCGTTCTAGAATATGTTAAACTTGATTTAAGTGTGTGGAATTCTATATTGGAAATATATGACATTAAGAAGGAATATATATATAAAAAAAAGACTCTTAAATCAATTTCTATAAGTTTTGGATTAGAGTACAGTGTCAAACTCATAAGTGTATCTCTCATCAAGACTTATTACGGAGATCTCTTAATTAAGAGGGTTTGATATCCTAACAGAACATAATATCGAGCCAAGGTCTATTATATTTGCCATTAGATTAGCAGTTTAGTAATGGAGTTACTATTTCATAATATTTAATCACAAAATCAGTGTTTTATACTTTTTATTGCTCTCTAACCATAGGTGGATATGTTTATGGGTTAAGAGACTCGCAACTCCTAAAATATCAAGAGAGAGTTGTCCAGTATTGTAAACTACATATTGTGTAGTAGTATTCTCTAATTGCAATTTACAATGCAAAAATGGCTATTGTGTTTAGTTCTATATGGGGAAGGGATCCATCATCAAAGACAAGATACTGCCCCACCTACACTTCTCTGCATATACTTGTCAAAAGTTTATTTGCCCTTCCTCTTCCATTATCTCTCATTTTTCACCTGGTGCAATTCACATTGAAAGTTAACAACTTCTGATAACATTGCAGTGGCCCCAAGCAATATTGAACTATGATTTTTTTTTACATTCTCTCAGCAGTCAATATGAATAGCTTCTATAGCCTTAGCCTGATATACCAAATATATCAATGGCAATCTAGTCTCTTTCTTTTATAATCTTTGGCAATAACATGAATAACATTGAACATGTTTCTGCAGATGTTTTCTACACGGTAGCTCTTTTCCAGAGCATCAAGAGTACTTGATTCAAGCAGTTTTACTTAATTGTTTGAACTCGGTTCAAACTCGGTTTGGTACCAGGACACCTTTATTTAAACTCGAACTTAGATTTTCAAATCTAGTACAATTTGTGATATAAAAACAAGTCATGAATTTAAAAAATAATTAAATAAGAATTAATAAAACAACTACTCACACTTAATTTATTAAATTCGTCACAATCAAAATACTTTAATTTGATAATTATCAACTACAATTAAAATTATAGATTATCTAAACATACTTGAAATTCGATTTAAAAAAAAAAATACTAGATTGAATTTGTCAGCCACTCGAGTCTAATATCTCCATTTCTAAAATAAACTCGAGTTTGACTCATTACGTCTATTTGAACTTCGATTATTTTAAAATTAAATTAAATTTGAACGTTTGGCAGCCTGAGTTTAAAGCATATTGAATCATTTGCACTCACTCAAATGAGTTAGCTTATCATAAAATGGAGCTCAGTTCTCAACTTTGCATTGTAAATGCAAATCAAAGAGTAATGAGCTCTCAATGTTGTCCCCAGATTGATATCCATGATGGGTAATGGATGAACAAAGAAAATGCTTGCAAAAATAAATTAATCTTTAACATCAAACTTTTCCATTTTCACCGGGTGCCAACAGCAAACATATGAGACCTTGAACCATGACGAACACCCTCAGTCACTCGCATTCATAGATAGCAACTCTTAACTGAAATAACCAGAGTAAGACAGCAGGATTCATCGACCTTGGTTAGAAATATGAGACCCTACATTGATTCAAGAAAATTGCACGCTTGTTTACCTGAAGCAGGTGCCCCACGACGAATGAGAAAGAGATAGAGAAGAGGGGGGTTAAAGTAATATCAACTATCCATCTTGTGCACAATACTTCAACAGTTCAGCATAGATAAATACTAATAACAATATTCAAAGAATTTACTGCACTTTTACAAAGGAAAAATAATAATTAACTGGAACAAATCATAGTCAGAAAACAAAACGGAACACATCTAGGGCTACAGAAACCTTACTCCGTTTTCCCTCCTTTTAGGATGGATCCATTCTAGATCTACATAACATAGTGCATACAGAGTTTGCTTTCAGGGAAAAGATGCCTTCATCTGAATTAAAAGTCAGATAACATTTGGTGCTTTCTACTACATGCTAAATATAGACTTCCAATATTGTAAGCTTGCACACCTAAGAGAATTCAGTGAAAGAACAGAGCATCTTTTAAGAGAAAAATAAATACACAAATCTCATTGACATCAAGATTCCATTAGTCCTAGAAAGAAGTCAAATATGTATGACATAAATGCCATTGACACCTAAAATACTACTTCGAAACATAAACACTAATTAATGTGATATTATGAATTCCAAGAACAGCCTGAACACAAAAAAAAAAAAAAGATTCAATATCAACATCTATACTTGAAGGCCCAAGAGTAGTACAGAGCAAAAGGAAAACGGTTAAGAACAAGTCAACCCCATGACACATGGGATAGGTCCATTTGGCTGCAAAACCAGACGTTTATAAAGACAACGCCATGACACATGGGACCAGTCCATTTGCCTGCAAAACCAGAAGTTCGTAAAGACACTATCTACTTAACCTTTGGTTCTCATAATTGTGATGCTTCCTTTTCCTCCTTCAGTACGAATTTTAGTCTTGCCAACAACAGGCTTCCCAGAAAAAGCTGAAGTGGGATAAGCAGCAGGATCTTCATCATTCTGCTTTGATGTTGATGGTGGAGGAGTGCGGATCCGCTGGTTTATGTCCTTTAGAGTAACATCTCCATGGAACCCACAGGGTTTGATGAAGGCAAATGGATAGACAACAGAAGAAGCTAACTTGGTGGGTGTTCGTATGAAAGACTTCTTACCTAAGGGGCAACACATAAAGCAAGGCATGATTAGTTTATTAGGTTTTTGCTTAACAAAAATCTACACTAATATTAGGAAACAAAATCTGTATGCTAAAAAACGAAATATCACACCACTTTAATCCACAAGAATACATATATTCAAAATGTTATGGTGATATTTAATGTTGCTTCCTTTCTTCCCCCTTATCAAGTGAGGCAGCCATTCAAGATGTAAGAACCAATTAACAGAAGGTGGAACAAGAACTTTATTGGAGTTAAGTGACCACAAGTGACAAATTTGCATATAATTTGAAGATGTGCATTGTATTAGTAGTGACAGTTAATATTGTACCAAGTAATACAAGCAACAATAAGAACATTGTGGAAAGAGAAACACCTTTAAACACTACATTTTGAGTTCGCGTAACACGCTTTTGAACTGCACTAGCTTCATTCCCAAGAGGACCACTGCAGAACTCTACAGCAGCAAGCTAATATTATGCTTTTTGAATGATAGACATTATGCAATTCACTTGACACATGAAAGGTATAATTGTTTGTATGGCATGAGAATGAGAAAATAATGCACATACCTGAAATATCAATTTGAACATCAGATGCTCCAGGAAAATTCCTGAGTCTCACAGAATCAATCAATCAGCTTTTAGTAGAATAGTAATGAAGCTAGAATATAAAAGTATCCAGAAGCATACATATCATTGGGACTATAGTCCATCTCAGTGACATTAAGGCATTCAGCAAGCCAACCCTCAGAAGACTGATCCAGAATTTCATAACTGGAGGCAGATACATCTGCTAAAACATATAAAATCATGATTAGAAATCCTGGAGTAAGCATTGAGTTAAAAATCAGATGCTCCAAGTTCAAATGAGTTTCAGAAATAGAATCTTCAAAAAGACAAACCTGAAAATGCAGGAACCCACTCTGATGCTTGAGGTAAAACTTCTACAAGAGAGTCCTCGCCCTCCTAAACATAGAATTAAAAGTACTCGATCATAAAACTACCAAGAGCTGATCAATTCTCAAAAGTAGAGAGCACACACTTCAGTATCCTATGTATAATACACACCAAGATGAAGTAGAAAAACTAAAATGTTTGATGAACTCAAGGTAGAATTAAGCAAGGTACAGAAAACGGTATTATGAGCAATAATGTTCAATTTTAGAGCTGCAGAAGAGTAGATCTAGTTAAAGAAAACTGCATGATATCCAATAATGTTCAATTTTAAAGCTCCAGATCTCAACTATAAATTAGATATCTAACACATCAAGATATCATATATACCATAATTGATTTGCATATGGATACACATAATAGGATGTGTGTGTGATAGGTTTTCAATATTAACAATCTAACGGCTGTATCGGCACAAAATGTAAATTTTACTGATAGCCTATTCATCTTGGTTACAATAACAAGAGTCTTTAGATGAAAAAAGTCTCAAAACAGAAAAGTAATATCTAGTGTTTACGTTTGATTGTAGAAATACAGAGGATATCTCTTCATTGCAAAAGGGGGAATCTAATGCTTGAGTATCAAAATGTAACATTCGGCGCCTTTTTAACTGTGAAGAGGTTTCCCTTTGTTCTTCTGATTCCTTGTGCATGTTATCTGAAATACATTCTTTCGAATTAGAAACAACAACTGACTACTTATGCCTAGACAAAAGCAAAAATAGGGGAATAAAGCCATACTGCTCTGTTTAATATGGTAAGCCAAATCCCCACAAGCCTTAACTGGGGTTGTTTCATCTAACATGTAGGAGAGATCTTCCTCGTTCAAAGTCACCTCATTCCATAAACATTGAGATACATCTGCTAAAAATAATTACACCACCCAGACATCAGCAACTCAATTTGTTTGTTGCCTATCTTAGACCAAACATTAGGTTGAGTGACATAATTTTACTTCCAAGCAAATCAGAAACCAGATTAACTTACCATAATTGGAATCTTTTTGGATACAATAATCCTCACCTTGCCAACCCCAATTTTCTTCACTGTCATTGCACAAAGTAAGAAAGGAATATAGTTACTTAGGCTTTACCAGCACACATCTCTAGACCCAAAGAAACTAATATACAATCATAAAAATTCAAAGCTCAAACCATAAGCAAAATGATGATAACATTTCGTGCTTAGAATCAGAATCTACTTACTACATTTCAGTAACTTCAGCTTAATTCTACCTGAGACCAATATACATCACCCACAAATTTTGCCGACAAATCAAATTGAAAATGGATCATCATCCAGCATGATAATTACAATATACTAAACAGCAACAGAAAAAAAAGAGAGGGGGAAACTTGTAAAATCAGCTCAATGCATCCAATTTTGTAGCCCAGAGTAAACATCAAATGCAGAGTAAAGGGGCATTTCTATTGTTTGGATCTAAGTTAAGATCAGACATTAGACCATAATGTTTGTTTAGACAATCCTGTTATTCAAATTAAATTTCTTAAAAAATAAGAAAAAGAAAAAAGTAAACAAAATAAAATGACCCAGCAATTTGTTTCAGCGCCCACATACTAATTATCATCATCATTTACTCTCAAAAAGTACAAGATAAATCGAGCAAACCCAAAACTAGCAAATCAAAATCCACATAAACAGCATAAAATCCATAAATATATAAATAAAACTTAATTGCAGAACAGAAACCTAGCAATCTCCATACAAAAAATGATTTATTTATTTTTTTTTTAAAAAAGACAAGTCAATGAAAAACCCAGCTCACAAAAATGTAATTTAAAAAAAAATAACAGTTAAAGAAAAATAATTATAAAAAAATGTAAAAAATCAATTCACAGATCATGCATTTTCAAACCAACCCATTAATCAAAACAAATGAAAATGAGAGATTTACCGGTCATTGTTGCAATCCATCACTGAATGTAAATCAAATCCAACCTTATCTTTTCTCCTTCACTACCATCAAAAATAGCCGTTACCAATAGATCGATTTCTCTTCACCTTCTCCACATATTTATATACACAGACACAACAAAAAATAAAAGAAACACTTCAGTGAGAGTGTTCTGTGGTTGAGATATGTGCTCTTTCTCTTACTCTCTACACTAAGAAAAAGCGCAGACTCTCTCTCTCTCTCAACCCGCTAATTTCTCTCTCTATTTTAACTTAATTATGCCTTTTAGTCTGTCTCTGTCTTTCTTTATTGAGATTTATAAACAAGACATGGAAATCGGAAATGTCGCAGAAGAGAGTGAGAAGGACCACGACAGGACTCAGTGGGAACTAAGTGAGACCCAATACCCAGTCTCGTTACTCGTGGGATTATATCTAATCATACTTATCTTTCGCTAATTATTAATTAATTGTCATTTAAATCCAGATTTCTTTCCGTAAATAAGAGTTTTACGAGTTTTACTGTGTGGATTTATTTTGTCACTCGCATATCTTGGCGCGTGGGTCAACAGTCCAATTCTAGATCCAAAACTTAACTTTTAGGAGAATATTTGGATTTACTTAAAAAGAATATAAAATATTATTTTAAAATTTAAAAAATATTAAATAATTTTATTAATATTTATATAATTAATTTAAAATATTATTTAAAAATTTAAAAATAAAAAGAAATTTAAATTAAATATGTAATTTTTTTAAAGTGAGATTTTTTAAATTCTATTTTCAAAACTATGTTTGTACTTAAACACTCTTTATAATTTAAAAAAAATAAAATTAAAGATAACAATTTTACACATTTATTTATTCTATTTTGATATAAATAAATAATAAAAACTCATTTGTTCAATAAATAAAATGATATAAATTTTTTAATTATAATATAAGTTAAATCCAAATAATGTTATAACTCATTTAATATTTTGATTATGTATATTATATATATTTATTTTTATTATTATATTTATTTTTTAATTTATAATTATTTTTATATAAAATATAAAATATATTATATAGATATATAAATAAAAAATATATATATATAATAAAATAATATAAAAATATTTTCTAAAATAAATTAAATATATATATATAAATGAATATTACTTTACATCAAGCGGGGAGCGTCTTGCATGATATATAATTTTATTTTTCAACAGATCAAATTTAAATTTAAAAAAAAAAAATCCGTTCTAAATCCGATAATTGTCATCTCCAGTAAAGGCATTCCCATTATACACATCTAATAATTTATAACCACTTTTTAATTTTTTTCAAAGTTAGGCGCGCGTTTCGTACAGTATTTAAAAAGAAAAAAAAAAATTGGAAACGTAACATTGCCTTTTTTTCGAGTTCTTCGTTAGTGGGGACGAGAAGACATGACAATGTGAGGTGAGAACTGAGAATCATGGGCCTGAATATTCGGATGGGCTGTTCTGTTTTTTATTTTTTTAAGTTTCTAGTGGCTTGTGAGATAATTTTATTTATTTTATTAATTAAGGGAAAAAATTAATGAAAATGTTTTTATATTTAAATTCTATAAAAATTTTAAAAAATAATATTAATATATATAAGAGATGTTAGAAAAATTATTAAACTAAAAATATATTTTTTTTCTATTTTATGATTAGTACAATAGAAAATATTTTTAAAATAAAAATTAATAAATATGTTTTCTTTTTCAACTTTAACAAATTCATTTGTTAGTTCCTTCAAAAAAAAAAACATTTGTTAGTTAATAAGAAAATAATTTTAATTATAATAAAAATTAAATTATTTTTTTAATATTTCTTCTTTTTGTACTTAAAAGTATTTTTAAAGATTTCGTAAATATATATATATATCAAATGATATATGGGAAAATATATAAATATAAAAAATAATGAATTTCTTTATTATTATTTTTTTTTTTGGGGTGCAATTAAATCCATTAGGGGGTTTTGTGCAACTCTCTCTCTCTCTCTCTCTCTCTCCCTTCTCTGCCGTTTTCCCTCCTTTTTCTCTTCCTCCAACCAATTCTTCATCACCAACCCATACAATCCAATATTTATGTTTTGTTTGTGCATTAATTGTGTAAAAAAATATAAGAAAAATGAAGAGAAAAAAAAAAAATTTCTTTTATGTTATTTAAATTTTTTATTTACACAAAAAAAAAAATTTAAATTCATTTGTAACATAATTACTTTTTAATTTCATTTTCTCACTATCTTCTATAATGCTCATCAAAAGAAGAATTTATCATTATCTAAATTCAAAATCTGAAATCAATGAAAAAAATAAAGAGAGAAAAATATTTTATATATTTGTGTACGTAGATAAAAGAGATGGTGGGTTTAAAAGAAAGGGTATTATAATAACTCACATTTTCTGCATTTTTTTTAGCTCACTGTTTCCCTTTTTTTTTTCTCCAAAATAGAGGAAAATCATTTTGCTTCTAAAGCCTATTTGAGAAATTATGTTTCCCCTTGTTTCTTTTTTTTTTTTCTTAAGGAAATTTATTTAACTTCTTTCATTTTCTTATTTTTTTTTTCCACTTCCCTCAAAACAAATAAGGGTTAGTATAGAAATTTCATGGACTTGATAAATGGAATGAAACTAACAAATCTAAAATATATTTGCAAATTCAGACTTTCACAAATTTACATATAATATTAATATGTACAATTGTTTATATTTGAACCATATTTTTAACTCTCTTCCCAATCTTTTCTCAAAGCTATGAGAAAAATAAAATAAAATAAAATAAAACAGAAAGAGGAGAAGAAGAAGAAGAAGAATGAAAATAGTTTTTTGTTGATTCATTCATTGGTTCATTAGTTGATTCAACATAAACACACGATTTCTGATTCACCGATAACCCGATTTGCCCATCACCCCATTCTTAATAACCATTAACTTCATCTTCTTTTTCTTCTTTTTTCTGTTCATGTTCTGTTTCTTATTTTCCTTATTATTATTATTATAAGAATTTACAAAGAATAGAGGATTCTTGAAGTTCACATCCATTGAAATTACCAACACAAGAATATTAACAACAATAAGAAACGTCACAACAACAAGATTATGAATCATGATCATCATCACCAGCTTCAAGATCTTTACTGGGTTTGTTGTTTTTAGGATCAAAATCAATTTCATAATCACTAGAGGCTTATACCAAAAATAAACAAAAATGAATCAAGCTTGCGAAGGGCATAGAAAAAATATCTCATTATTATATTGACCCATCATAGAATCACTAAAACCTCAACCACTTGGGGATCCAATTAGACCCCAACTCCTACCCAACTCAAGGCCATAAGGCCTAACTACACCACTTTTACCTAATTCATAAGCTTGAATCACAAAATCCTCATTAGCAAACAAACTAGTGAACTCAAAGCCAAGATCAACCTTGCCATTTACAGAACCATGATCGGTGATGAGAGTATCAGCTTGCGATAGTAGTTCCTGGCGACGTTGATGTGCTGTGTGCGAGTTGAGTGACGACAACAATGAGAAAAAAAAAAGGTGGTGGTGGTGGTGGTGGTTTGTGTTTAGGCTTACCCAAACCTAATGGGAGAATAAACTTCATTGGGCTTATGGGCTAAATTGGGTCAAATTAGAGTTTGATCAAAGTGGATGGATTGGATCTTTTATTGAATATATATGAGCCCAAATAATGGATTCTAGACCTCCAAGATTATCAAACAATACGAATGGAAGCTAAATCCACGAAACCAATCAACTAAATTAATTAAATCAAATTAAAATTAATAATTTTATAATTTATTTGATTTGATTTGAAAAATAGAATAAATCAAAAGTTTAGTTTAGTTGCCAATTTGAACATTGAAAAATAAAATAAATTGAAAGTTTAGTTTAATTATCAATTTGAGCATTTTTTCTTCGGTTTCAAACTGAATAAAACTAAAATTATATATATATATATTTTTTTTTACCATTATTACAATAAAATATATTTGATTTTATTTTATATATAACCACATTTTTTTAACTTAATATTAATTTAGAATTAAAAAAATATCATCTATAAAAATTAATCAAAAATAAATAAAAAAGATTTTAATTCTTGAGAAAAAAATAAAAGTTTTGAATGTGTTAATTAATAGAATAAATAAATTTTAGGTTATAAAATATTGAACTATTTTTAATTTTTTTTATTGTTGATTCTTTATCGGTGCTTTTCCCTAAATTTATAACAAAATAATGATGATTTATAAAAAAAAAAAATAATAATTTGAAACCGATAAATTGAAGGTATTTAAATCGAACCATACCTAATTGAAACCAACAGTTTGACTATAATGATAGTTTGGTTTGAAATTTTTTTCAAATCGAAGATATTGATTTGGTTTGATAATAACCCTTCAAATCGATGTCACCTCCTATCAAACATCATAAGAGGGCCAAGTTTTTGGATTGGCAAAGGATCTTTGATGCTTAAGTTAGTAGCTTATAAATGAAACAACCATGAGAAAAAAGATACTATATTTTGCCTAGTTTTAGAAAGATAGTTTTTAATAAGAGAAATGAATGATAGGTTGTAGACTTAGTTGTGTTACATTGGTTGATGACCTTCCCTTTTATACTTTATAGCTTTTACCATTCGATTGAAGTTGGTGTACATATGGTTGTATCGCAAGGACAATAGGATGGTGTTTGGACTGATGGGACAGATAACCTTTTTTGTGTCAGCCTCCTAATATCATGTAGCATTAACTTAAGTAATGTGTTAGGGGAAAAAAGCGCCCCTTACATGCTACACCAATAGCCTTATCCTAAGTTAATTCATCATATTTATCGATATATGAGAGATCATGTAAATATTCTCGATAGGTCATGGACAAGGCAAAAAGGTATACTAGTCTTAGATGGAGGGTTTTGATAAGTGTGTGAGGATAATGATATGCTTCATTGTCGAGTCAACTTAATGTCTTGACATTTGGAGCTTTTGGGACCTTGAAGGTTGAACCCTATCCTTGAAGGATAAGAAGCTCAATAACCATGTTTATGGGTCAGTGAGCAAAGCATTTTTTAAGTGGGTTTTCTAATTGGCTTCTTTGCGCTAGTCCCAATAGGGAGTTATCACTTTTATACCTCATTAGAGACCCCTTATTTCGTCAAGGTGAAGATGCAACTTGCTTTAGCAGGAACACATGCATTGAATTTGAACTCTCTTCTTTGGAGAAGCTGTCTTGCTTGCATCACCTCGCTTGTACATCCTCTGTAATACCCTAGGAGTATCATAAAACTATTCTAAGTGCCTAAGTAGTGAAGAATATATGAATTGATTAACTATTAGATTATGAAAGTTATATTTCTAGAACATAATTAGAAAAGGGGCAATAAAATTAGGAGGTAAAATTGAAATTGTACATAATTAATAAAAAGTGAGACCACCATCGTTAAGAGTGGGATCCACTACTATTAAAGGTGACATCCACATTACTAAAATATCTCATACCTAGAAATAACTGGAACTATCTCCACCATTTCCTTCATCTTGGTTGAACAACCCACCTCACCATTTTCTTCATTTCCTTTTCCTCTTTCACCAAAATTTTCATTACTTACCAAATACAAATCTCCATACCTATAAATTTGAGGTCATTTTTCAAGCTAAATCAAGTATTTAGGGGTTAAAAAAGAGTTCTAAAGTGAATATTAGAAGTGAAAAGGAAGGGAGTTAAATTGATGAAGGTTTTGTGCTAATATTATTTTAATTGAGGTAAATTCTAAACCTTAGCTTAAAGTTATTTTCATGAATTATATGTATAATAAAGTTAGCGATTTGAAAATTTTGAGCTAAATATATGAAAATATATAAATTAGAATTTAGAGTTTCAAAGTTGTAAAACCCTAGAATTAGGATTAGAAGGAAATAAATTCAAATAGGGTTAGTTTCTTAAATTATATTTACATGAATCCTAAATTGAATGTAGTTGAATTTATAGCTTCCAAAAAGGATGATAGAAGTGGTAGAATTGATAGAAATTTTCATGTTGGCTTACTTTGAGTGAAAAAATCTAGGATTTTGATTTTGAATTTTTAATAGCCAAGGTGAATAGTAAATATATCATTATACTTGTAATTAATCTCAAATTAAATTTTGTGGCTTTATACTCTTTTGTCCCAATTTGGTCGAATTGTCTATTGAAGTTTTTTGACGAGTTTTTATTCATTTATTTATATTTCAATTGTCATATATTTCTATTATAAAGTGGTTGAACCCTTATAGTTCCTTTTATTGATGAATGATAGAGTGGTTAAATGCTTTTTATCCAGTCCTTAATGTGTTTGAAGTAGTTAAATGACTTATAATGCTACTTTATTATTTTTCCTTGTTTGGACAAATCCAATTAATTTATTATTCATGATGAAACTTCTCGAAATGGTTATATTTAGTCTTTTAAAAAAAATTATAATATTGGTTATTTTTCTCTATCATTTAACCAAATTGACCACTAATATAGTATACTTCATGGCATGGCCAAAATGAATATTGTGTGTGTTGATTCATGTGAATTTTCTTTGTTAAATCTAAGGAAATTTGAAAACTTATATAAGTTTTAGGAGATGAAATAACAGAGATGCCGATGGAGCAAGGGGTTAAAATACATCAGCGTTATGCACAATGATTCATGTGAATCCTAGCTAGGAAGGATAAAATGATCATAGTTATAAGATATGATTAACTTTATGCAATTATGTAAAAGAATACGCCTAAAAATAGCCTCTACTCCATATATGAAACCATATGTGACATGACCCAATTTTTTGTCTTTTATCTTTATATGATAACTTTATTAATTATTTTACGTGTTATTGAATATTTTGATAAAAATTTCCTATTTGTTCATAATCCTTATTGTTATTACTATTATTTATTATCATAATTGTTATCTCATTTATTGTTACAAATTGAATCAAAGACTATCATTGTGAGCTAATCTTGTAACACCTAGCCTTACAAGTATGGTGATATATTTATTATTCACTGAATTTTATACTCACTTATTTGTGATTTAATATTTTTCAGGACCAAAGTAAATAGAAGTGGTACCAAATTTTTTTTCTTCTTCAAATTAAAACCCACAACATCAACGTAAAAATCCTTCATTTGGAGTCTATTTTGGATACTCTAAGTGCTCTATGATTAGAGGATTAAAGTAGTATGTTAATACAGATAATGTATAATAAATTATGAACCTTAATGAGACTAATCCTACTTATATGTGTTTTGTAAACTATATATAATAATGTGAGCGTGATAATTATCATAAATTGATTTACTAAATGCTTATGAGTAAATGATATTGAATATGAAAAAAATTTAAAATGAATGTTGAAGTGAGGTTATTGTTGGATTATAAGTGTTTTATACAAGTTGATTTTTAGAAATTAAGTTATATAAGCTAATACTATGTCAGATTTAACTTGTAAATATGAATGAGTATAGGTTCTAAAGATGTTTGGTAGCCTGAAGTTTTCCTATACTTTAGAACCGTTAATATCTCCGAAATGGGGATGTCGCATCCTCGATATTTCTTTCAAGTAAAAACAATTTGTCATGTCGAATCACTCAGAGTGTCTTATCAATTTTGACAATAAATACCTCACCTTGAATGAAAGAGTCATTGCTAAAACTCTTTTTTAACACTTGTCACCATAGTGGACATTAATTAATGTAATGTAACTGCAGTCACCTATAGGGTGACGTAACTGCCAATTCTTCGACATTCTCAATCGTGATTAAGAAGCAGTTTCCTAACATTTTTAAAATTTAAGCACCACTTCTTTAGTATTTTTTTCAAAATTTCTTGTCCTCCATTTCTACTATATCTAATATCCTTATTTTCTATGAACTTCTTTGCTTTCTCTTTGCCAAATGTTCTTCATTTCTCTTCATCTCCTTCAATACTTATGTTCCAGGAACTCTATGGCTCCCAAAGCTCACAATGTTGCTAGTAACGTTAACGATGAGGCTGCGATAATCCAACCTTGGTTCCCTCCATTACCAAGAGGAAAGACTTTTTTTTGTTCAAATTTAACCTCAATGAAAACCCAGCCTTTAGCCTCATAATCTTAAAATTAATTGAGAGGATTTTTGTGGCTTTTAATGTTAAAGGGCTGGTCAAAATCCCAAAAAACAAAACCTCTTATTTCTTTTTCTATCACCAATTGAAGGGAGCTGAAATTTTCACCAAAAAAAAATTGTATGTAGTGCTTCAATTATTTCCAGGTGAACCTAATGTTGTACCCCAATGCAATTGGTGACCTTCACCATTTTGAAGTGATTTGTAAGGCGATGGATCTTACTCGAATAACAAAGTTATTTTAAGTCTTCTTTAGAGTGGGAAGATCTAAGGGAGGATTATGAACCATTTCAGCTAAGCCAAACCGTCACATGTTCAAAAGTAAAGAGATGAAAGTCACCATTTGGCATAAGAAGTACGTTGACATTGTGTTGATCGATCCCGCAACTAAGTTCAGACCAAGATTTGGGTTCCTTAAAAATATATTAAACCATACTTCCTCCATCCCTGATTAGCCATATCTCAGTGAAATGAAGTTGGTCACTATAAAGGCCCTCATGTCAAGGAAATGGTTTTTTAATGTAAAGTTGCTTAACGATGCTTCTCGGCTAAGCGAGGTCATAAGTAAGTTAGTTTGTGTCCTTGTTTCATATTTTTCTCAATCATGACTTGATTTCTCCCCTTTTGACTAATTCAAGTTATTTTTTATAGTTAAGAAGAAATCTGACTACTGTAAGGATTTGGCCAAGAAGGTGGAACATGTGGCTATCAAATCAGTGGACAATAATACGATGCTCCCTATCCTTGACATGGTAATTGGCAAGTTGATAGCCCATTGTAGAGAGGTGAGCTTTCCTTCTCCGGAAGTGAATCTCCTCATGGGCCTAAAAAGAAGAATAAAGGGCAAAGTAAGGCTCCTACTTAGAGTAAGGCTCTGCCTAGGATAAAGGCAAGAAGAAAGTGATTCATCTTCCTTTTAAAAGGGAGGAATCTCCATATGAGAAAACTCTTCGTCATAAGAGTACAACAATCACCATCTCTCGTCTTTGTGTACTGTTATAGTGGTTGGAGTGCTTCATGCTACTATTCTTGATATTGTTCAAGCTCCTCCTATTCACATCTCCTCTAGAAGCATTTCAATTTCCTCTTAGTTCCACCATTCTAGCAAGTTTGTCTTCCTCAATAACTTGTTACGTACTTATGAGTCATACTTTTACATTTTACTATATACAAGTTATCTTGCTTGTTTGTTGTAAGAGTTCCTTTGTCAAAAGCAACTCATGTAGTAACGGGAGTTGAGGATATCATGGTCTTCCTTAAGTTAGGCTTCCTTGCCATCCTTACTTCGATAGTGCCAGTAAAGGAAGATATTATCACTCCTTCTCAAATGGAGGCTAGGGCCTATATGGAAGCAAAGGGTGAAGCCAAGGCAGAGGCATTGGCTTCCCCAATAAAGAAAAAAAGGACAACTGATTGGGGCCAGCCTAATTCTCAACCTATCCCTTAGTGTAACACCTCAGTTTAGCCTGAACCAAATCTATATAGAGATCTTCGGGGGGAGATTTTTAATTTCTTTATATTGTTATGTTAATATATATTTATGCATGAAATTGGTATTTATGCATGTTATTTGAATTAGTTCTA
>CANXYC012364941.1:0-31343 GCA_948193065.1 Aleurites moluccanus | reverse complement strand
ATATATATATATATATATATATATATATATATAGATTTTTTATTCAAGTTGTTTTTAGAATTCGAGTTCGAATCTTAATTATAGTTAAGTTAAAAAAAAAAAGATTAAAATCAATCATTTTAAATATTTAAGTATGAATTCTTATTTTTAAGGACAAAAGCTAGCATATATAGGTTGTTTTTTTTTTTTTTTTAATTCCTAATTGTGTGTTATCAACTCTACAAAGTAAATTACCAATAAAATGATGCTCTATTTATGTAAATCCATTTTATTTCAGTCAAAATTCGTTTTCTAATTAAAAGTTGAAATTTAAATTTAAAAGAGAAAATTTTTAATTGTTTCAATCTATAATTTATTCTACTTGAGACAATAACTTGAATATGAAAATAGTAAAATAAAATAAAATAAAATAATAGTAATATTTATCAAGTGATGAGAATCTACTTTCATTCTATAGATTTTGTGTCATTGCATTTTGATGGATGATATGATCATTGAAATATATAATATTTTATAGTCTAAGATCACTTTCCCTGTTAGTATTGATAGTGAGATTTTTGTTTTTCTCTAATGTTAAGTCCCATGTCATTTCCATATCAAACTAAATAATTGTTTTTTTTTAGTGATTGAATTGAAATTTTGACTATTATTATAATTTATAATTATACCCATACATAATATAAATTTAGCACAACTGCACAAGTTTGTACTTTTTATCATCCATCTTTTATCAAAGATATATGCAAAACAATAACCAAAATCTTCTTGGAAATTTATAAGATTAAGAAAAAAAGATTTTTTTTTATTTTTTAAATTAAATAAAATTATTTTTTATTTAATAGTATTAGAGTCGTTATTAACGTAGAGATTTTGAACTTGATTCTCTTCACTTGATGCAAATAGAAAAAAAAAAAAAAAGAATTATTTTTTGGTTACAACCTTTTAAACTATTTAAGAATTTGTAACTTTTATTAAAAAGAACTTTGTTATTATAGCATGTATTTTGAGCACATTTGAATCATATATATTCTTTTTAATTCATATTTATTAAAATATTTTAGCATATACAAGCTATTTTTTATTAAATTTAAATATTATTTTTTGATAATTTCAAATATTAATATAAAAAAAAAGTCAAATTTATTATACATGGACCAGATGAAAAATAAAAAAAAAAATAATATATATATTGATAATGTACAAATTGGGATCTATAGAAACACAGTAGCATAAAAAAATAGTAATAAGCTGGTTTCTTGTGGGTATAATTTTTAAAGAATTATTTGACATTTGGTGAAATATTTTCTAAATAATTTTTGAGTTCAACATTATTAGATATATAAAAATAAAATTGTATATAATATCAAAAATATTTAAAGAATTCAAAAAATTTTATTTTTATTTTTTAATTGGAAAACCAATAAATTATCAATGAGATTTTTGATATATTGATAAGAATAAATATAAGATGCTGAGAGATTGCAATTTGACTTTTAAATTTTTTATTAATCAATTAGTATAATAATTTAAAAAATACTAGCTATAAAAATTGTATAATTTTGCATGCTTTTCAATTTTATCTAAAATTTTAAATTTTATTAATTTTATAAATTTTTAAAATTTAGTTGAAATTGTGTTTAAAGTAAATTAATTACATAACTTTTTATTCATAAATGAAATAAAATAATATTTTTGTTCATATTTTTTTTTATGTCTTCACTCCATTTTTCTTTTTTTTTTTTTTTTTGAACAAAACACATAATTTATAAAACTTTCAAAGAATATTCAGTTCTACAAACTGAGAGAGAATATGAGAAACTCCATCTAATAAGGGTGGATGATAAATTAATCAAATTAAATTGAAATTTATGATTTTATAATTTATTTAGGTTGATTTAATTTAAAAAATAAAATAAATTGAAAATTTGATTTAATTTATAATTTAAATATTTTTTCTTTGTTTTAAATCGAACCAAAACGAATATATATATATAATTGAACATATTTTATTTTATTTTATATATAACCATAAATTTTTTAATTTAATATTAAAATTTAAAAAATGACTATCCATGAAAATTAATTAAAAATAAATAAAAAATATAATTATTGAGAATAAATATAAATTTTTTATATATTAATTAATGAATTAAATAAGTTTTACTTTATATAATATGAAATTATTTTAAAATTTTTTTATTATCGATATTTTATCAATATTTTTTTTAAATTTATAATAAAACAATGATAATTTATAAAAATATATATTTAATTTAAAATTAACAAATTAAAAATATTTAAATAAAATCAAACTGAATCAAAATGATGATTTAATTATAATAATAATTTAATTTAATTTAAAAAATTTTCAAATTAAAAAAATTAATTTAATTTAATAATAACTTTTTAAGTTGAATAAGTCATACCCGGGTCTCCAATAAAACTCAGTCTTCCCCAGTTTGCAACGCCATGTTTGATGTTTCTTCCTTCACCATCTTTCTCTAATATTATATATTTCACAAAGTTATGTTTTGCATTGAATTCTTTTATTTGAATGTAGAACAAAAACCTACCTAATCACAGAAAACTTTCCTACAAAAAATATAAAATTAAATCAGCCTAACTAAAATTACCTACCGTTTGATAGACTGGTGATCCAAATAAAAAAAAAAAGGTGTATCTCATCAAACAAAATAAAAACGTGTTTATATTCCGTTTCGGATTTTTTATTTTATTTATTTATTTTATATATCATATTATTAATAAAAAAATAATAACTATCAAAATATTTTAAAAATAAATAATTTGACATATAAAAAAAATAAAAAATAAAAAATAAAATATATAATTTGACAGAAAATTCAGACTAATATGTATTATAATTATCATTTCAGATTTCACATCTTATTTTGATAAAATTAAAATAAAAAATGAATTGTTATTAAAATATTGCACACTGAGTGTAATTTTAGAATAAATATGTATATTACTTTATAATATATTCAAGTTCATATTTCTTTTTTTTTTAATCCTAAAAAAATATAATTATCATATTAAATTAAAATCTCATTCACATTGCACAGTTAATAACTCCTCATCCCCACCGCTATAGAAAACTAAATAATTACTATTCTAAATAAAAATTTAACTATGTATTTAATTTAAAAAAAAAAAACAAATATATATTTTGTCAAAGGATATAAGACTTTTTTTTTTAAAAAAATTTGGGTAGTTTATCCATTATAAATTCTAAGAAATTTTTTTCTTATGTGATGTTTAATAAAACTGGAAATTAATTATTGAAAATTTAAATACTTAATAGAATAAGTGATATGATTTTTAAATAGTAAAAATATTTAAAAATCTAATTATTTATTATATTAGGTATAAAATTTCAGTTAAAAATTTTAATATATATTTAAGTGATATTTAGCTTAATTGAGATTTTTAATATAAATATTACCAAACAATTTGAAATAATTTAATTTGATTTCAACTAAAATTAGAATTCGAAGTCTTTCTATCATAACATGATTTCAGTAATATTTAACTAAAGGCTTATTGTAGATTTGAACTTTAATTCTTTCATTTCTTTGTTTGGACTTCTCTTATGTTACTCTTGAATAAAAAATATCGATATGTTAGGTGAAAATGAAATGATTAAATTGATAAAATTAAATTAAATTAAATTAAAATTGATAATTTTACAGCTATTTAATTTTATTTCAGTTTAAAAATGAAGCAAATCAAATGTTTGATTTAATTTTCGATTTAAATTTTTCTTATTTTAAATCGAATCGAATCAAAATTATATATATATATATATATAATTTTTTGCTATTATTATAATTAAATATTTTGATTTTATTTTATATACATCTACATATTTTTTTAACCTAACATAAAAAAAATCATTCATAAAAATTAATTAATTATAAATAAAAAATTTTAATTTTTGAGAAAAATAAATTTTTGATGTGTTAATTAATAAAATAGATAAATTTTTATATTATATATTGAACTATTTTCGTGATTTTTTATCACAATATTTTATTATTTTTTTTATTACAATATTTTGTTAGTATTTTTTTTTCTAAATTTATAATAAAATAATGACGACTTATAAAAATATTTTTAGTCTAAAATCGATAAATCGAAAGTTATGAAATAAAATAAAATCAAATTAATAATTTGACTATAATGATAATTTATGTTTGAAATTTCTCAAACCAAAATGATTAATTTATTTAATAATAAAAATATTTCAAATCGATCATATTGAACGAATGTCATCCAATATCTTGCAATTATTTTTTTATTTAAAAATTTAAAATTTTTTTATATAAATTTTTACAATATCCCTTTTAAAATAACGTCTTATTCAAATTTATAATGTTAATTAACTGAATAAAAAGTTATGTATAATTATCATAAAATCAAATCAAGAAAATTCAATGACTTCCAAAAACTGTATCTTTTAAATTGTAAAAATAAAAATTTGAAATATTAAAAACAAAAGAAAAAATTGATATTTAAACATAATTAATATGTGAATATGAAATTTATGTGTGTAAATTGAAATAAAATTTAATTAAAAACTAAATTGATATTTGATATGAAATTTAAATTGATATTAATATGAAAATTTATGTGAGTACATATAATAATTTACTCAAATAAACATATTTAATTATGAATAATGATTACCTATCATAATATGTTAAATCATAATAATTTTACATAATTTTTAATGATTATGGCATATAGTCATGAGGTAACTTTCATTTTAATTGTTAGTACAAAAGGATTACAACTCATAATTTCTAATTTCAAATTATAATAAATCAATTAGCTAAATTCATAAAACAAATAATCATTATCTTCATTATTTTAGAAAACTAAAAATTAATTAATTACTTATAAACTACACATTATTTTAATTTGTTTTTATAAAATAAAAAAACATTTTCAAATTAATTAATTATCATATTTATTTATTATATCACTTTTTCTCTTTGTTCGTTGCTTTGAACCGGCGCAGGCAATCTTATTTTATTTTTATTGATGGAGAGTATTTTTGTCAATTTATTATTAATAAGAATGATTATTTGAAATAAAATAAATATAAATAATTATTTTTTTAAAGAATTATAAATATTTATTTAAATAAATATAAATAAATTAATATAAAAATAAATTAACAGAGAAAAATAAATATCTTAATAGAGTAATTATAATTACAACTATTCTATTTTTATTTTTTAATTTTTTTAATTAATTAATTTAATATTATCTAAATTTAAAAAAAGCATTATTATTATATATATTAAACATTATATTCATTATAAATATAGAATTAATTGCATTAATTTTGACTAACTTCCAACTTATGATATAATGTAAAATATGTATATTTTTTTTAATTTTAATATACATGCTAATGACAATATCAAAATCCAATTTTAACTAATTGACGTGATTAATTAAGTGTTAATAGTTACTAAAAAAAAATGAAAAAACAAATTTCAGGGGAAGCTAGAGAAGAGAGAAGAAACGGTCCTTGTAATACAAATTGTTAATGGCGACGGAGGAGAAGCTCCTCCTTTTCCCTCTTCTCCCTCTCCCTTTCTCAGAGATCTCATTCTTTCCTTCTTCATTCTCCTTCTTCTTCTTCAGGTTCTCTCTCTCTCTCTCTCTCTCTCTCTCTCTCTCTCTCTCTATATACACATGCATATGCTTGTTATTTATATATTTGTTTAGATCAATCATCTGATCAGCGTCTGATTACTTGAAATCCATTTTATTTTCCATTTAGATGTACTAATTTGGATTCAGTTCAAGTTAATTTTGTTATTTGTTGAAATGAGTTTGTTTGTGTAAAATATATATATATTTTTTTGGCTATTTTAATCGGAAATTTTATCTTTATTTTCAATAGTAAGGTTTAGATTCGCAATTTCTATCTCACAGTAATCAAATTCTTGTACTGTATCTTTTATTTTTTCAAAGAAATTGGAAGGTTTTGTCGCTGATTCGTGTTTTTGCAATCAAATGTTGGTTTTTAGGCGGCATTTTCTTCTCTTTAGAGCTTATATGTTTTTTTTTGTGGTATTTTTTGTGCAGTTGTTTGGTTGCTTAAATTGAGGTTTTTTTGGGTGATGACAATAAGGAAGAGATAGACTTAGGTAGAGAGAGAAGGAGAGAGAGAGAGAGATTGTATGTGTGAACTGTAAATGTCTTGTGGTGAAGAAGAGAAGCAATGGAGTTGTCCAAAAGCCGGAACAGTGAATTTGCAGAGAGTTGGTTCAATAGTTCGCGAAATTGGAGAGCCTTGTCTTTCTCAATCGCCTATAAAGGTTGTTATAGCTGTAAGATTCTATCATCAACAATCTTATTGATTTTCTCTCTTTTTATTTGTTTATACACATTAACAATATTGTGATTATTGAGCTAAATAACAAATGTTTCCTCTTCTTCCTTTTCAAAACTTTTTCTTTTTTGGAGGGTGGGGGATGATTTTGAAATTAGTGAGTTCCACTGAAAGCCCAATGAATTGTGTATGGGTGCACTAGGTTACTTTTCTTGGATTTCCGCTCATGCACTTAAGGAAACGAAGTAGAGAAAAGAGAAATTCTTATCAGCTGTTGAAACACATGACCAATCCAATTATCCCCTTCCCTGCCCCTGCCAAACACACACATGCGCACATTGATGGTTCAGGCAGGAGGCTGGAAGTTTACATATTGTATTCTGTCAAAATTGAGAGATTGTGATCAATAGGAGAACAAGATAATGTGAGTTAGAGGAGTATTAAGAGCTTAGGTCAGAAAGTAAGTGATAAATTTCCAAAAGTGGATTGACTAATGTAGTGGCAGGATAGATATCTGACATCACTAATCGTGACCATGTACTTTATCCCTTTCCCTCTGGAGTCAAAATTTTTGGTGTCTTCCTAGAACATAGAGGTAACAGAGGTTGTCATTTTGTTATATATCTAGTGAAGTCTAATATATGTTTCTAGAGTTTGAAAAGGCACTCTGGTTGTGGTGTGACTTGTTCAATTTAGATGGAATTGCTCCTCTCTCTCTCTTTTTAACTTCTTTTATAGTGTAATTGTAATGATGACTGATATTTCTTATTGTTTGTTTAAAATTATCACATAAGATTTTATGATGGGGCAGGTAACCAGAATGCTTAAACCAGACAAGTGGCAGGCGACTTTTGATAATGATGGGAAGGTTTCTGGTTTTCAGAAAGCACTCAAGTTGATTGTTGTGGGGGTATGTTGTTTTGCCACTGTAACATGGACATATTTCCAGAACTCACTTTCAGCTTATTGACCTGTGCTATTCGTGCATTTCTATATTTTGCCTATTTTTTTCCTGGTGTGGGTTAATATTTTTCATCTAGTGTAGTTATATTGGGAATAATATTGAGAAGAGCAGGGTTGGTGGGGAGTCTATGGTAAGCTTAATGTTAATGTTCTTCTCTTTCTTAATTGTTTATCATGATGGCTTGTTTCCAATAAATATTTGGTAGTGGATCATGCTATTGTAAATCATGGACTTGGGGGTTCTTCTAGCTCTAATGAATTTACAATTGTGTTTGGCTAAATTTTTAACAGGAAAGACTGGGGAACAATAAATAAGAAAATGGGAGGGGAGGTAGTCATCGTATATAATTTCTCTAGTAAAACTCTTGCACTCATTATAGACACTTTCTCTTAAATGTCCCCTTTTCTGTGAAGAAATTTTTAGCAGGTTTAAGAAGGGATTTTTCTCTTGCATTTTCTCTCCCTTTCTGCCCTTTATTTTTTGAATAAGCAAGAGTAGATGACAAAATTTAGAACTTTCTAATCTGCTTATTTCTCTTCCTCTTCACCCATCATAGACATAATTGACCTATTGTATTTAAGAAAGTCATGGGGAAGATAATCTAGCAACGTATACATTGCCTGTTACTGGATGTTATGAAGAAGTCTTGCTGCTAGTTTGATGTTGTATCTACCATTAACTGGAAGCTTGCTATCTTTTTGGATAGGCAATATAAAAATTGCTGTTAGTTATTGCTACTTATTTCTCCATCCTTTTCTTAGATTCTTATGTATCAATTTTGTTTGGGCCAAGAAAAGGAAAGAAGAGAGACCGGAACTTTTAGGTGTGAAATGAGACTTTTGGCAAGCTTCAAGCCAAATGTCTATTGAGAGAATTGAAGCACCTAAAGTATTTTTCCCTTGTATATTTGTAGGATTTTCCTGTTAAAAAAAAACAGATTAAGGTATGCCTTTTCTTCATTATTGGCCACCTGAAAATCGATATTCTGAATTGGTACTGTTTCACTGCTATCCTAATCCATATGCTTGTCACAAATTGTCATGTGATCCATGTGTATGCTTATTTGGAAGAAGAAATAGAGGAACAAGGAGGCAAACTTATTTTTGTGTATTCTAAATATAAACTATCAGTAGCATGTTTTTGCATTTTGAAATCTCTATTGGCCATTATGCTAGGGAAAAGTTCAAAAAAAAAAACATGGTTTGGCGATTTTCACTTTTGGGTTGCTTTTTTTTCAATCTGTTATATATATAAATTACATTAAGCTTGTATTTTATAATATATGTTATGCTATATATATTTTTCTTTCATCATAAAAGGAATTGCTGATTTAGTTACTATTGTAATGCCAATTTGTCATCTGGATAATTCATTGTTCTTTTATATCATACAGGCACTACATAAGTATTATTTTAATGATGTCAGTTAAAAAATGATAAGATACAAACATTACATTTACAGAAATGACACAAAAATGAATCACAGCCGCTGAAGTGAAAAAGCACTAAATCACAGGTTTTTTTTTTAATTTTTTACCACTACTCTGAAATTCTGTCACGTTTTTTGCATTGTGAACTTTCTGTGTGCTCAGAATTATAGGATTTTTCTTGTGTTTCCATTTTTCTGACTTTGTCTGCACTTGCTAGTTTTATGTTGCATTATTCATTTAAATGTTTGGTCAGTCTACTTCCTTCCCACACCTGCTCTCTATCCTTGGGTAAGTAATTAGTAGCATGGTGAAAATGACATTTTATCAATTTCAATTTGTCCAATGATCTCCCTCCTCTACCCCTAAAAATGATCCTATCTGGTTCATGTAGAACCCTAGGTTCTGACTTCCAAAATAATTTAATTCAACTAAAAACCAAATATGCTTATAGAGGAGTATGACCATATAGAGAGACATAAAATAGAAAATTGCTAAATGAACCTATAAAAAGATAAAATCATTTAACTTTCCTATTATTATAATGGCTAAACGAAGCATAATAGCTGTCCCTCTCTCCAGGGCAGGCTTGGGTTACGATCAGTGCTTGGGATATTCCTATGAGGAATATATATTGTTTCCATTTGTCTGATGCCCATATAAATGTAATGACTATATCTGCTGCATGTTCTAGGGTGTGGATCCATCTATCAGGGCGGAAGTTTGGGAATTTCTACTCGGTTGTTATTCATTGGGCAGTACTGCTGAGTACCGAAAGCAGTTGAGGGCAGCCCGAAGGTCTGAGCTTTTTTGTTCTCAAAATTTTCTAATAACCTTCCGTTTAAATGCATATTTCTTTTGCCGCACAACTTGCATTCAACTAATTGAATAATCTTTGGAAATCAAGTTCTAGCGTGCTGCTATTCCATTTCCTAAAATGTGGATTTCTTCTGTTGCAATTCTGCAATTCTGCTTCAGGTTATTCTCATTTGCTAATGATTTTTGTGTAAAGTATAAACTCAACTCAACTCAGCCTAGAATTCTAGCTATTTGGAAGAATGAATCATCCATAGTCACATCATTTCGCTTTTCTTTTGCCATTTCTAATTATGGTTTGTGGTGAAAAAAAAAAAAATCTTAATTGACTGATGCTGTGAATTATTGTTCCACGTGATGGTGCTTTCAGTTTACCAAGAAGAAGAAAAGGATAATTTTTTTTTATTGGTAAGATCTTAACATAAGACTTGTTTTACCAAATGTACCCTAGCAGTGCAACTTTAATTTCTAGGTTGAGTCTGATAGTAGTGACTTTTAAGTTATTTCATATTTTCTTTCTTCACTAGCTATCTATATATCTCACCAGGAAATCTTACTCGGTCATACTATGGCTTGTTTCCATGATAAAATGGCAAATGCTTGTTTCCATGATAAAGTGGCAAAGGCAAGTGTTACCCATGGGCCCCACTATAGTGGCACTATATTTGCCCTTCCATCTTAAAATTGATAATTCCATTCAAGTAGAGTTACCTCTCTTTTTTTTGGTAAATCAAGTGGAGTTACTATGCTCCCTTTTACCTTTTATGTTACCTCAGATATGGTTAATAGTTTGACAAGGTAGTGTATCCTTAGAGGTGTCTTAAGATAATTCCACATACGATGCACAATTGTATGTTTACGGAAGACTTTTTGAGAAAACAATTGACGTAGCACAATTTACCAACTAGCCATTAATATTGCCAAGGTGGTCAAATCTCAAGTAATTTTTGGGTTTCTGGGTTCAGATGAGAGGAAGAAGGGGAGTTTGGGCTAGGAATTGAATTGAGATTATTAAAGTGAGAAAATAAAAGAAATTGGAGGCTTTCTAGGGTCTTGAACAGCAGCCAAGGTACTGTTGCTGCAGAGTACAATTACTACCCAACTCAACTTAGCCTTAATCCTGAAATTAATTGGGGCCGGCGATATGAATTTTTTGTTTTCACTCCAAACGATTTTAGGTGATATCTTCTGATAATTGTAGCTGCAAAGTAAAAAAGAGGGGAAAAAATAGCTGGGAGAGAAGAAGAGAGAAAAGAAGAAGAATAGAAATTAGGCACATAAGCCTTCCAAACCAAATCAAAATACTCTAAATTCCGTTATTAGAAACCTAAAAAATTAATTAGTTACATGGGTGTTTAGGATTAGAAATCCTAAATTAGTAAGTTTCAAACCAATGCTAAATAGGAAGCAAAGGATTTCTGGATATTCCTAATATAAAAATAAAAATATCCTAAATAGTACTAAAACCTTAATCTTCTTAAATGGGAAAATCTACAAAAAAAAATCTGAAATTTCATAATCAATTCTTAATCAAAATAATCTCTCATCCATATTTGGTATAAATGAGTTGCTCATATTTTTATGGTTGATATGTTAAAAATATTCATTTTAGTTCCACGAATTCAATTTTGTAGAATTGAACATAACTAAACTAATTTCCATAACATTTGGTAGAATTTCAAATGAATTCCACAAAACTTACACGATGAAAATTTTGGCCAAAATGCCCACCCTCTATCTCAATCTCCCCTTCCCCCTCTTCTCCCTTTTACTTCTTTCTCTTTCTCTCTTTCTGTCTCCTCTCTCTCTTCTTCTTCTGTTTTTTCCTTTCTCTATCTCTCTTTAAGGTTACTTTAAATAATTATCATATATGTGATTTTATTCTAGATTTGTTACAAACGTAGATTATGTGGAATTCAATTGAATTACACATTTTAAATTTATCATACTAACATGGAAATGCATTTCCAAATGAAATAGAATTCATTTCAAGTGAATTTTGTATTTTAGATTCATTTATGCCAAATGGGGTGTTAATATAGTTATAGTTTTCCTTTATTGCATCAATGATGGAAACAAAACAAGTTATTTGTTGTTTTATCCTTTTCTGATCATCAAATGTCCTAGTGATTGCTTTTGCAGTTTGTGATACTGCATCACTGTGATAATGCACACCTTAGGACAAGCTAGTTATTTGAACTATTTGGAGCAATTAACCTGTTTTAGTTTCTATAGTTCTTTGGTTTTTTTGTTAATATGACACAGCTTTATGTAATCATTCATGCAGGGAGCGCTACAATGATCTGATCAATCGATGCCAAATGATGCATTCAAGCGTGGGAACTGGTGTACTTGCATTTGTTGTGGGGTCCAAAGTTATGGATATGAGAACATCATCCAAGGATGAAGTGAGAGGGGAAGCTAAAGTCAGAAGTAGACAAGCTTCTATTAATACTACTAACAAATTTGAGAATTATAGTAATTGGAATAATAATTGTACAGAAACATCTTATGCATGTGAAAGGGAAAGTTCTATTGATTCTGGTGAGCTTCTCAGTGTGAGGGCAAGCACAGACAGCGCGGCATATGACTCATCTTGTTTTTTACCTGCTTCCTGCCCTTATAATAGTGGTTCCCCTGAAATAGGGGATGAATATCATGGATCACAATACGTAGCAGAGAGTTATTTTGATTTTCCTCCTTTACCTGTCACAGATTTATTTGATCGGGGAGTAGAAGATACAAAAGAATGTAGTGCACATGATAGTGAACCTTCCACACAACAAAAATTAAGATTTAAAGAGGACAGAATGCACAGTTTTCAAATTAATAACAACATAGATTTAATTATAGAATCTGGTGGTTCACCATCTAACAACATTTCACATCACAACAACTCAGAAATTGAAATAGTTCGTCATGATGATCATGAACAGGTATTACAGTCTAATAATCAGGATTACAAAAAAGAAATAGTGAACAGATTGAGAATATCAGATGCCCCAGAAACACCATTTTTCAATGCAGCATCTCAAGGAGGGGCTACTGGTGAAGACAGAGTATCTGAATGGCTGTGGACTTTGCACCGCATAGGTAACCTGGTTGTCCATTTGTTATTTCATGTTATTGGAAAGGCAGAAAATCTAAGCCATGGATTTCTTTCATTACTGTTCTTCTAAGGGGCCAACATCTCTTGTTTTTTAGTTGTTGATGTGGTGCGAACAGATAGTCATCTTGAGTTCTACGAGGATAAGAAAAATTTAGCCAGGATGTCAGATATCCTTGCTGTCTATGCGTGGGTTGATCCTTCCACTGGTTACTGTCAAGGTTGCAGCATTTTTATTTCTTAATTTTTCTGTAAAAACCTTCTATATTATGTAATCATTTTTATAGACATATAATATAATGCTAATTTTTGATATATAGAATTCTGTGCCTGAAATTTTAAAATGTTAAGTTGTCTTATTTTCTTTCGGATTTCTGGTTTTAGGTATGAGCGATTTGTTGTCTCCTTTTGTTGTGCTCTTCGAGGATGATGCAGATGCATTTTGGTGCTTTGAGATGCTTCTAAGAAGAATGGTATTACTAACCATTGCAAACCTGTTTGACTAGATATTTTTTGTTCTTCTCTAACAATTGCTTTTACACCTACGCAGCGAGAAAATTTTCAGATGGAAGGACCAACTGGAGTGATGAAGCAGTTGCAAGCATTGTGGCACATCTTGGAACTCACAGATAGGGAAATGTTTGCGCACTTGTCCCGTATAGGGGCTGAAAGCCTCCATTTTGCATTCCGAATGCTGATGGTTCTTTTCCGTAGGGAGTTATCTTTTAATGAGGCTCTAAAAATGTGGGAGGTTTGTAGTCTTTAGTCATTCTCTTCCCAAACAAATTACAGCAGATTTAAGGTGTTGGTTACATTATCTTTTACCTATTATTGTGAAAATGTTGTTTGGATCAAGAACCTTGCAGCAATGAGTAGATTCCTATGTATTTTTTTTTTGGGCTTGCTAATTGCATATCCTTTTGTTGTCTGACAAGATTGTTGGACAAATCTCCTTAAAGCTGTTTGTGTCTCTGTTCTAAGAACAAGAATATAGTGATTGTCATTGTCTACCTTCTTGTTAGATGGATCTGCTTTCTAACCTCATGTTTCCCTTTCCTTTTTAATCCATTTATCTAAAATTTTATTTGGAGTTTAATCTATTTTCTTTTTGATAAATTTTTACTCAGAAGAAAGTCCATTTATCACAAGTGGGATCAATACCTCATCATGGTGGGATGAGGTGGGTTTGTGTTATTTGTGATGTTCTTTGGTTGTCTTCTCGTAATTTTGGTCCAGTGAGCAGGTGTAGACTTATGAAATAGATGGGAATGAGGGACAAAAGATCTATATGATTTCTTTAATACATTGGAGATTATTTCTAGTAATATCAATGGATTGCTCTGTGGCACTTGAAAGAAATGGTCATATATAGGTCGAGTCCTAGAATGCATATATTGGTGTGCTAATGTGGTAGACAGCTAGATGTGGTAATTCATGTTAACATGTAATCTTCATGTTATATCAACAGTCCAGCATAACAGTATTCAAAATCTATTCACAAAATCCATGCATAAAATGACAAACATTACAAACAGAGAATAATTGTTCTTCAAAAAATGGATTTTTTTATTTTCTAGAGTGAAATTTTACCTTAGAGTCTCTAAAAATTAAATTGAGTTTAACAGTTGAATTTGCATTCTTTGTTATATTTATTAAATGGTCATTAGGACCATAGTGGTGCATACTTGATACAATTTTCAAGTCAAACAAATGCCTTTTCAAGTTTGCAGGTTGATCCATGATATGACATGATTATACTGTGTTAGATATTTTGACATCAATTTCATTGAGGTAAACCCAAATCCTCTTGTTAAATTATGATTGATAAGTTATCCATATGCTTACATTATACATCCGATATTATAACCTTTATAAATTAACATTGAAAGAGAGCTGAGCATGACATGGCTAATTTTCCCTGGATCAGACATTTCTGATGAGGTGATATCTTTTAGAAGAACCGTAGGATTATTACCTTGAGTTAGATTCTAGCATTGTTGGAAGGTAATATAAATTCAACTGACAGGTTTTTGTTGACCACTTGTCTTCTTGATGTGATTTTGTATTTATCAGTGATCAAGATATGTGTTTTCTAGTAGTGCTTTTTGATGAGCATCGTCCTTAAACCTGTAAATGGAGATGAGAAGTACCATGAAATGATAGATTGTAATTTTCTCCATTTTCAGTGTCAGCTTTCTTGGATCTGACTTTTGTGAAATCATCTTTAATACAGATGATGTGGGCTGCTGATTTTAATGAATCCTTGGCCTGTGACTTAGAGGAGAACTGCCTGGAGGCACTGTTACTACATCTTCCCAGTGATTCTGGAGGAGAAATGAAAGAAGAAAGCACAGAAAATATTAATGGCAGTTCAAATGATGGTTCACAAAGCAAGCATGGAAATATTGAGCATTCCATGTCCGAGGACGCTGCAATGAAGTCAGCATCAGCTCATCCCTTCTGTGGTTTGACGAGGAGTTTTTGGTCAAGAAGTGACCACATGCAGATTAGCACTATGGTCTCATCAACTAAAAATGGGGATGATGAATTACCTGTATTCTGTGTGGCGGCAATTCTTATCATGAACCATCAGAAAATTATCAAAGAGACTCGTTCAATTGATGATATGATAAAGGTAAGCGCATTACTTGAAGTACTTCTATACTTGCTTCATCAAGTTAATGTGAGCAGTTTGTTGCCTTTTTTGGGATAATAAGCGCAGTATATGACCATTAATCCTAAATTCCTCGTATATCAATTTCTGGGACCATGTTCTTTTCCTTGCCTAGTGTCTCTGATGAAGGTATATGACCATTAATCCTCAATTTCTTATATGTCAATTTCTGGGACCATGTCCCTTTCCTTGCCTAGTGCCTCTGATGATAATGTATGACCAGTTAGAATAGCATAGTCTTACTTCTTTGAGTGTGCTGTCAGGTCTAATGCACGTAATGTCTTGAAAGAAAAGATGAAAGCTTAAAATTGTATTTTTCCTCTATCTGAGTTCTTGGTATGCAAAAAACATTTTATACCTTTCATAGCATATTATTGTGATGCAAGAGAATAAGTTCAAAATTTCATGAAGTTTCTGTTTACAATACTGTAGCAATTTTCTAAATTCGGATTATTTTATATTTTAATTAAGTTAGGCTTTATTTAGAATAATGCAGTCCAACTTCTAATTTTCTAAATGAGGATTATTTTATATTTTAATTAAGTTAGGCTTTATTTAGAATAATCCAGTCCAACTTCTATTCGGATTTACTGTTTAGCTTTATTCTAGAACTAGAAGGGTCTTTTGTTTTAGACCTGATTCTAGTTGGATTTTTGCTATATATAGGACCGTAATAACAGTTTCAGAGGTAGTTTTCTGATATTTTGAGTAATAAAAGAACCAGTTTATTGGGTTTTTTTTCCTGGTTGTCACCTGAAGATTCAGCCCTTTTTGGGTAAATTATAATCTCTTAGTTCTTTCTTTTCAATATCCTCTTATCAAATCCACAACCTAATTTAGGGTCAGGGTTATTAGCTACATCATTCTGACTTATACATATTAGGATTAAGATTGTCAAGTAGCATTATGTGAAACATATGATCTCATGTCAAAAGTCAAATGGATCCATGCCAATATGCACAGCATTCGCACAATGTTAAATTACCTAATGACTACTTTTCTGTTTTGCTATTTTATTTATTATTTACATGAACTGTCATGCCATAATTGAGTATAACGGAACAAATGATCCATATTGCTTCCCTCAGTTAGATTGAGATTGAAGCTGAGTTGAGTTTCATGGACACTTGTATCTTCAAATCATTGTAGGTTTTCAATGAGAAACTGCCGAAGATCCATGTCAGAAGGTGCATACGCACGGCAATCAAACTTCGCAAGAAGTACTTTTACAAGGTTTGCTGCTCTTTTTTTTTATTATTATTTTTATTTTTTTTATGCAACTCTCAAAATAAAATGATGGTATTTAAGTTCTTATTTTTACTTATCTTGAAGGGAAATGCCATCTATCATGTATATTTGACGCAAGACAGGTTAGAGAGTTGGTTATAAAGGGATGTATTGGGCTTATATGGAGGCTAAATTAAGCAACAATAGAGAGTTATGGGCTGTTTTTGGACTTACGAACAGTAGCTATGAATAGTAAATGGATGAACAGTACTAATAAACAGTGAAGTGAGCAGTATATTAAGATAAATTAGTTTATGCTTCACACCTAAACTTTCTTGACATCACACCTAAGATTCCATGGCATCACACAATTCGAAATAACATAATTGCTGTTTTTTTTTATTCAATAACAATAGCTTCATCATGAACATTACAATGTATTTAACTCCTAATCCTTTAAGAAAAGGACTATTTAGATTCCTAAGATAAATTAAATGGAATAAATCCTTCATAAACCAACAAAGATTCTAAAATTATAAGACATTAAAATAAACATAAAGACTCCTAAAAAAATTTGGGCAGATTTTCTTGCAAAGCTGGAAATTACAAAATTGTCATTGATTTAAAACAAATAGACCAGCTGTATATGTATTTAATTAAACACACAAATTAAACCCAAAAATATTAGTAAATAACCCTATAATTTTGCGAATAATATCTATTAAAGTCCATGGACCTGTACACGTGTGCTTATAAGTGGATAAGTGTTGGAACTCATTTGCACAAAACTAATTGGCTTGTGTTATATCCAACATCCATCATTTATAAGTTTTTTATATATTTTGTTATTTTTAAATGTGGGATGTTTTTCCCAACACACCCCTCAAGTGCAACTGGTTTTGGCCTGTGACTCAACATAAACAAGCCGGTTGACACTTGTTCATAAATAGACCGACTAACATTTCTTCTTCAGTTTTGATCCGGACTGGCATTATTATCAGTCCAACAAGGGGGTTTGAACATGGGTCCTAAGATCTAGCCTGTTTGGGTATGAAGTTCTGATACTATATTACAGTTTATGGGCCCGTACACATGTGAACTTATAAGTGGGCAAGTATTGGAACTCATTTGAACAAAACCAATTGGTTTCTGTTAGGTTCAATGCCCACTCAATTATCAGTTCTTTATATATTTTGTCATTATTCGATATGAGATACTTTTTCCAATAAAATCTATATTAAATATGATTGTAATTCTTAAGTTTCAGTTCTTGAATTTGAAGTTTCTTCTCTTCCTATTCTCCATCAATATTTGGCTCTGCTATAATTTTCTTTCATGGCTGCTTTTTTTTAAACTAAATTTTTGTTTGAACAGCTGATAAAAAGCAGGAGCCCTGCAACTCAAAATGGTGACTAGGTTGTGCCGTTTCTTGTACACTTGTGCTGAGAAGTGAACCATGGTTTATGAAGCAAAGTTTTAGAATCACTGGCAAAATTACTTGAATCTTTTTTGATGAAGTTGTGTGCTGCTACCATTCGAAGACTTAGTTCAGTTCTTTGTATTTTCATTACCTCCTTCGTAACTTTTGTGAGGTAACTACTGGGAGGTTATAGTTTTGCTTTCCTTCTTTATTGCAATAATATGCCTAATGCGATGGAAATTAAGAAGTTGCAAGTATTAGTTTGTTTGACATATGAGATTTTTTTATGCGGTCGCATCCTTCTGCAAGTAAATATAGATTACCTTTATATTGAGGTAGGTTCTTATTGTGGTCTCATAGTCAATTACTAGAATTTGTATTTGTTTATCAAGTTTTTGTTTATCACTTGTTGAAGTGTCCAGTTAAGGGCCATATGAAGTCGCAAGTATTAGTTTGTTTGACATGTGAGATATTTTTATGCAGTCACATCGTTCTGCAAGTAAATATAATTACCTTTATATTGAGATAGGTGCTTATTGTAGTCTCATAGTCAATTACTAGAATTTGTATTTGCTTGTCACTTGTTGAAGTGTCTAGTTAAGGGCCATGTTTCCATCTTTGCATCACTACTCTCTACATCCAAATGTGTACACTAATTACGGATGAAAAGCAAAACAAAAACACATTCACTTGGATCAAATATTGGGTTGGTAGAAAAATGGAAGGATAGTTGGGACACGCTTTATATGTAGAATAGGATGGAAAGTAAATTTTGTTTGGTTTATCTCAGAGTATTCAACAGTCCTGCTTTAATGATTAACGATGAAAACATCAAACTTAAGATGCATAATTGTTGTATTTAGCTTATTTATTGCTGGTAATTTTTATTTCAAAACTTTTTATGTTTTATCAACATACCCGGAAGTTCTTGTTCAAATGTAAACACTTGATGTGATCTGGCTGCATTGTCTACTATCCTGCCTCTTTGTTCAGCAATTTCTCAAAAACTAGGGTGTGAATAATGGATAGCCAAATACTCTTGATTTTGTGCTGAATCTTTTGTTCTAGTCTACACGTTACAGGTTGTTACGTGGCTGATCTGGAAATATTAGTTTGCATGTATTCGTTGCAACATCTGAATTTTTGTCTTTGCATTATTTAATAGACGAAACATGTATTTTTGGAAAAGATATGGCAGGTAGTTATAGTTTTTGTTTTGCAGCATCTGATCATATGTTATTAGCCTAATCCACAGTCTAGTCCTGCCCCTCTCTCTTTTTTTTTTTTTTTTTTTTTTTTTTAAATTAAACACTTTTGTACTTTATTGGTTAAGAACATGGCTAATTGATGTAGATTTGGTTGAGAAAACATGCCATTTGGGTTTATAAAAAGTCTAGAACATCAAATTTATAGATCTACAGGACCAAAATGTTTGATTTTGAAAAAGGAGTCATCAAAGTGTGTATTAGACCAAACCTTGGGGTTTTTCAATTTATAATTATTCATACATCAGCAGAAGCTGAACAAATTACTTATTGATGTTTGGATAAATGTAATATATTGATGAGCAAAAAATCCAATGAAGGCATGGGTAAATGTATCTTTGGGTATTTACATTTGTAACTAACTAAATGAAACCTGTTTATTATTCTGTTTGGATTTTCAAATTTCATGTTTGTATATTAGTGTTCTGGAGGAACCAAACTACAGTGGAACTTTACCCAAACCCTGCTTTTCATTGACCTGCTTGTTCCTCCATTGATGACTCATTTAACTGGATTTGAGAACTTCTTTGCCCATGATTTTTGGGTAAAGTGCAGCATTTATTATTGAATTTGGGGCATCATTTCACCTTCATTAAAAAAATTTTGATTTGCTTCAGTTTCATTTCTGAACTTCTATTTCATGAACAATGTAATCATTGACACCAAAATTGCCAAAGGGTTCACTGACAACAATTGAAAATTGACTCCAGTAAGCAACTTCACCTAAAATAGCAGGGTCCGCTTACTAAGCATGGTTGCAGACTTGCAGTGTTGAATTTTAGGTGAGGATTAGTGATGAAATCGGAAAAAATTGAAGTTTAGTGATTGAGGTAACATCGCCCTCAAATTTTAGTGATCAATGGCGTATCTTACCCCTTGATTCTGGTAGATTGGTGATTGGGTAATCATCACTATTATATTATATAGGGCAAAGGATAGGGACATTAAACTGATGAGGCATAGAATACAAGCTTAGCATGCATTAGTTATTTCTTGTAAAAGGGTTTTTGAATTTTAGACAGCTCAGTTTCATCATCAGCTACCTTGCTTATGCTTAACCATCATTTGAACTGCTGATGTGTTTATCTGAAGGGCAGTCAGACATTCTGCATAAAGTGAATTCTTCTTCTTTTTTCCTGCATTTTTTTGCTTAATGGAATTTTAATTGATGCTAGATGATATTATAGAATTGTATTTAGGGTCAATTCAATGATTCGTCAAATGTTGTAATTTGAATTGTGGTTCTGTTTTTTATTTTACAGTGTTTTTTCGTTTTCATCCCCTCTTTTTGAAGGCAATGGAAGAATAAAAAAGAGCAAACAAGTTCTTTTTTTTGGTGCATCTGGTTGCCATGGACATTTCTGACAGGTTAGGCAAATATATATTGTATTTTTTCCACCATAAAATTACGATACCATACTTTTAACGAGCAAATCATGTATTGACAATTTTGATCCCTGTCATTTTGTTTATATGAAATTGAAAAAGAGAACTTGAACTTGTCGGGGACAAAGTTATCAACGATTTTAGAGTCTAAATATTGAAATCAAGTTTATAACTTATATAGTAATTATGTAATTTTATTTGTGGCTGGGAAAACAGATTCTTCATGCTTTTATTCTTGGGTTTTTCTTCTGTTCCTAGTGCAAAACAATATCATTTACTTGATCATATTGCCAGTATTTTATGATGACAAATCTACTGTTATAAAGATAATCTCTTAGGTTTTATTCAGTTATTTATTATTTTTGAACCGGCAATTTCTGCGAATCTCTCCTGCATTTCCTGTTAGAACATTGATATTTCCCATCCGATTTATTGATAACGCAAATGACCTCCTTAAGTCTTCAAAACCAGCGGCAAATTCTTGTGTAATCTCTAGCGTGTCATTACTGAATAGCACCTGCTGATCAACTCCAAGGACAGATTTGTAGGACAAAGCCCTTTTAAAGAAGGACTCTGTGAACTTGTAGTTAGAACCAGAATCAGGGTTTAGAAACACCAGAGGATCAGATTGACCCTTTCTGGTTCTGCGTGGACATAGCTTTCTCATTTGAGCTGCAAATGCTGGGTCAATGTTTGGGTCTGGCTTTCCTGTATTGTTAAAATTGTATAGTCGATCAACAACGAAACGACAGTGCGTTTTGCCCATCGAGTGTGCACCTGTTACAAACACAAACACAAACACACGAGAATTTGTTTGAAAAACCAATAGGGTTAGGATCATGGGAAAAATCACCAAACTAATTAGGAGCATTATTTTGTAGATTAGTTCGCTGGTGAATTATGATTCATACCTAAGAGGGTTACGAAATCCAGTACATCTAAGCCTTTAGATCTGAAGTATGTCAGTGCCTGTGTCAATGAAATAGATGGTGATGGAAGGTCTACTGATGCAGCTTTCGATATCATTCCATCCCTTCTGCCTGTAAGTACAGGGTAAGATGGTGCCCCTGCCTGTTGATTCGTTGGATTATTAATCAGTTATCAGATATTAATAGTATTGATTTATCCATTAGTATTATACTTTTCCAATATTTTTCTAATAATTAATGGTACTAATATAAAACTTGACTAGTCTGAGCTACAAAATAGATATTCAATCGTCCTTAGAATTGATAAAACACTTGAATTGGATTAGGTCAGATTTTATAGGGATATTCCTTTGAGAACTTAAAGGAATGTTTATAGCCTCGTTAGTCTCCTCTTGCCTTTTTCAAAGGATGTGAGAAGTAAAGGCTTCGAGTTTGAGTATTCTTATCTATTGTTATGGTCAAAGTTTTCACCAATATAATGAGGGTTGGAAGAGGGTTAACCCTGATTATTAGGCTAATAGTCATTTAGTTTCCTGATGAACCGAATGGATTCAAGATATGTTCATTGGTCAAGTTGCAAGTTTCAATTTGTTAAGCAAGTTAACAGGTTGAGCTTTTGAAAAATTGACTTTTCAAATTCAGAAACAGGTCTGGTCATTATCATTATAATAGTAATAATAATGATAATAAAAGTGGGATTGTAGTATCTTACCAAATGAACAGCGTCCCTAGTTGCAAGGTTAAGAATGTCAGCACAAGAGACGACCCCAGCGCATCGTTTTTCAAGAACCTGTTTGATCTTGTCGATGATTACAAAACCACCGAGCCCTAAGTTTTGTGGTGCATTCTTTTCTGAATTTGGTCCATCAAGAAGAATTGATGCATCACACCCCTGAATTTGTACAAGTAAACATTAGTTGGAAAAGTATGTAAATAGCATGTACTTTGTTCTAGTGAAGATGTATTTTAATGCTTATAATCAATGTTTTTAGAACCGGATCGGTTAAAGAACTGATAAAGACAAAGGATCGAAGGGTCAAAAGTTTGATCGGATTGAATCGGTTAAATAAAAAAATTGATATATATATATATATATATAATTTGATATTTATTATATATATGGTGAAAATAAATATAATTTGATATTTTTTATTTTTTATTAAAAATAAAAAAATAAAACTTTTTTAAAAAATAAAAAATAAAAAAATCTGATCCGCTTGAACTGAACAAATTAATTTAATTTAATTGATTCACTGATTTTTTAACTGTTTTTTAGATACTGATCGAATTATTTTTTGATTTGTTTTCTACTTTTTCCAGTTTGACCGATGGATCCGGTCTTATTCATGTTTATAATGCATACGATCAGCAGCTCAAACTCTCACATTTCATTTGCCCTTTAAAAATATTTCTGATGTACCACAACAATAATAATAAATGAACATATATATAGGAGCCAATAAGATTAGATGTAATCTGAAACCTAAATTACATTCTAGCCATATGCTGATATGCATTAATCAATATAATATTATGGCACTTCCAACCATTCTTTGAAAAGTTAAACCTTTTTTTTTTAATATTAAATGGTTTACCCAAAATTTGTTATCATAATATAAAAAATTTTATATGAATGAATAATTGTTTGGTATTATTTCTTATTTCTTATTTCTTTTTTCATATTAACAAATCTTTAAAATGGGTTGATAAAACAAGGAGAAACTAAATTTATGTTTCCAGAAGAAAAAAAACAATTTTTTTTTTTGAACTAAGAAGAAAAATAAGTTCAAATTACATTTAGTCATCTTTGCAAAGTAACCGAATTATGAAAATTGTAGTTAAATTGCCTCTGAAATGAATTTGCATCTATCGGTTGTAGCTATCACATATAAATAAGGATGATTCTATTGAAATAACAAAAAATTATGTATACATATGATAATATCTCTAATTTTTTACCGAGAAAAATATCTAATTAATTTTCAACATGAAGGAAAAATGAGATCACACGTGCATATACTTTTTAAAATTTGCTATTTTTGTATCTTGATAATTTTTTTCGACAAATTTCTCAATTTTTAAAAATAATTATGTAAAAATATTTTTAATCATTTTTCAATCATTAAAATGCTGATTTTCAATACTAAAATCTCTTAATTTGTAACTCTCCAATTTTATTTAAAATTTTATTTTGGTATTCACTAATTCATAAATTATTTTTTTTTATCATTTCTCTGTCGAAAAACTGTTAAAATACTTGTATAAGAATACTTTCAAAAGTTAAGAAAATTATCGGATAAAAAAAATTATCATACTAATATAATAAATTTTAAAAAATTCAAAATACTAGTAATATAATTTTTCAAAAAATAAATACTCCAAATTTCATTGATACACTAATCTTCCCCATAAGTATGTGTAATATAATAGATATTAATATTTAATAGTCAATAATTTTGGTAAAAGCAAACATTAAACTAAGAAAAAAAAAAGTGAAATATATCAATAAGAAAAGAGAAATATATGAAAAATATACGTAGTAGTGAAAAAACTGGGAATTAATGAAGCTGAGAAGCACATACAGTTACAAAGCAATCTGAGTAGAGTAACCGGAGAAGCTTAGGAGTAACGCTTTTATCTTTTTTCCAAAACACCTCTACTTCGTGTCTTATGTACGCCTCTGCCTCAGGGCAGGTAGTGTACCGTTTGTAATATTGCCACTGGAGCTTCACGGGCGGTTGCAGTGTGGTGGCCGCCTCCACATTTGCTATACACAAGCTTAATACAACCACCACTAGTGATAAAAATACCGACCTTATTGCTCTTCTCATTTTCTCACTTGCTATTTAACCCTAAGCACACTAATTAAGTTTGCATTTAGCTAATTATAAAGTATTAATGTGGCATGATATGAATGGAGATTTGATGATCTTTATATAGACTAATTTTTTGGGTTTTGTCCACGTGGCGTTACCGACAATCCCAGGCTAGATAAATTCTTTAGAAATTTTTTTATTATATTTTAATTTTCTAATTCTTGATTTTGTGTCTAGCTTTTGGTGTTAATAGGAAGGAACCATGTCAAGAAAGTGAGAGTTTTCAACAGTCTTATACGCCTTGTCAACGTGCATGCATGTGATCTCTACCTTCATTTTAGGGTCTTCAATTTTTACTATTCAAAAATACTGTGATCCAGAATTTCTTTTCGATACCCAAAGCATATTATTATTAATTTTGATGGGAACTTGAGTCATTATTAGTCTATTATTAGTACTTTTTGTACATCCAAAACATCATATATTATTATACAATGAAGATTTTGTAGATTTATGTAATATTTATAAACATAGCACCTACATCTTATAAAAAATTTGAGTTTAATTTAATCCATCCAAGTTAAATTATTCATTAACTAATGATTATCAAATATGTCAATTAATAATTATCTTATAAGGTGAATATAATAATTAAATCCTTAAATCATGAGAATATATATTATAATTAACATATTAATATATTAAATCATTATTAATTAATTCATATGGTATGTTATGTTAATCTAAAAATCTCTTCTAATTAACATCATATTAATGATATTTTTGTGTAGGTAATTAACTAAGAAAAATACCTGATTTATTTTAATTAATATTATTTTCATCCATAATAAACGTTTTAATTATAAAATACATGATTATTAAAAAAAATTATATATTTTAATTTTTCTAATTCATTTATTATTTTAATTTATTAATTACTTTAATCACTATCTATTTTCCTAATTTTTTTATATTTTATATCTCTTAATTAATTAATTTTTATATTTTTTAATATATTTTTAATGACCATATTATTATCAAATTGAAATAAAATATTTAGTTTGAATTAGGAAATGATATGATTAAATTAATATATATTAAAAAATAAATTATAATAATTATTGTGAGACGTAATAGATTTTGCATGGAAGGACTAAACAATTTGGGAATATTTCATTAATTAATTTTGTGTCAAAAGGCGAGCTGTATTTTTTAGTATAATTTACTCATTTAGAGCTAAATTTGGTTATGAAATTCTAAAGTTGGCACATATAGATGATACATGAAGCTACTTAATACTTCCTTTTTATTATTATTATTATTATTATTATTATTGATTAAGTTTGATTACTAGTTGAAATCTCTCTAATTAATCTTATGAAATAACTAAAATTAATTGTTGAAAATTAATAATTGTGTACAAGAATTTCAAATATTAAAGAATGAACATAAAATATACTAAAGAGCATTTTTAATCACTAATTAGTAATTATGAGGGTAAATTTGAAAAAAAAAAATTAATTAGTGGGGTGGGTAAAGAGTATATTAATCAAAATTTCATCTTTATGTTTGTCCAAAATTAAGCATGAAGATGAAAAGTCCTCACCCACTTGCGCAATGGGGCGGGAGCCATAAAATTAAGCAAACTAATTAATGAAGTTAGGGATCCTATAACTTAAGGTAACCTTTCACAAGGCTGCTTAATTGAAGGTCAAGCTTACAACATTCATCACGAAATTAGTTGAAGAAGCAACTTGCTGTCCCTTGACCGACCTTAATTATAAGTTTTAATTACTTAAGATTTTTATTTTTATTTTTTAAATACTCATTTAGTTAAGTTATATACGGTTTTATGACAACAAAGAAATTCTCTCCTAAATGTTGATTACGTTAATTGAACCCTGAAGAGAATAAATTTTCTCATTAATTAACCAAACTAATCCTTAAAATTAACTCCGAGTTATCTATACAATATATTTTAGCCTTAATATGAATGTAATGTAATCAATTATCTAACCACTAAATATTCACATTCTTAAATATATGATGTGTATTATTGCTAAATCCACCACTTTTATTAGCATCATCATTCCCTTCATTTTTTTTTGTTTTGATTCACTTGCAAAGTTAGAGATTAGTTCTTAAGCTAGACAATTAGGTAATCTATAGTTTAAATTTTTTCTATATATTGCTTGCAAATTGCAATGTAATTAACCATACCAAGAAATTAACATCTAAATTATAAACAAAAGTCTCCTAACTAAATCATATACAAAGAATATACTATTTGTGCCGAATGATAGGACAAGAACCATAGTTATCCTAACTAATGGGCCTCCCATGAGGCCCAATGAGTCTTGAAATTCTGTGTGCATTATATTATTTTTTTTTTAAATTAAGTTTTCAATTATCATTAAATTATAATTCATAAAAAATAAAATATTATTATTAAATTATTATTATTATTATTATTATTATTTTGAGATTTATTTATAGTTAATTTTAGTAAGTAATTTTTGAATTTTTAAAATATCTTCCTTATTTAGTTTTATTAAATATAAATATTTTACTATTCCTATATATATATATAAACGGATATTTTAATTTAATAGTAAGATAGAAAATTTAAAAAATAAATGTCAGATTCAAATCTCACAAATAAAATTAATACTTAAAATGTGTATACTTTCGCGAATGATCTTTGATAAGTAATACTGAAATTTTATTAAAGTTGTGAAAATTATAAAATTTAAACTCTAATTAGAAAAATCAAAAGAAAAAGATATACAAATATGTAGAATTTTGAAAATAATAATAATAAAAAAAAGAATTATCTTAATTATCAATCTTTCACTTGTCTAACTCAAATCCTTAATGGTTTGCTTTCGAAAAGGTTAAAAAGGAAAAATCTCTTCTTAAAAAGCTAATTAAGTGGAGAGTTGAGCCTTTCATTTGATGATGGCACTAAAGGCAATTTATTCCATTATTTTTTACTTTAAATAATAAAAAGAAAGAGAAAGAGAAAGAAAGCAATAATTTTGGATTCTTTTTTCTTGATAGATTGTGAAATCCCTTATCGTTTTTTTTTTCTTTTAATGGGTTTTATAGTAATTTGAGCCTTTTTTATTAATGGTAAAATAAAATATTCAATTATATTTTTTAGAATTAATTACGATTTTCCTCTTATAAAATAACCTAATACATTAAATTTTCACTTATCTTTCAAAAATACACTAATTCCCCTCTAATTAATATCATAATATTATACCATTTCGTTCAATTTTACTGTTATTTAATTTTAAAATGGTCAATAATATTAGTAAAAAGATAAAAATGTTTTTATTTTTTATTTTTAATTAATTACATTTTATTTTTGCTTTAAAAAAATTTTTAGAGTTAAAAAATATATTTTTATATTTTTTGACAACTTTAAAAATAAAATAAATAAAAATATTTTTTTAAAAATATTTTTTATTTTATTTTTTAAAAAATAAAAAATTTGAAAGTAAAAATAACAAATAAAAAATAAAAAATATTTTTTTAAAAAAATATTTTTACTTTTTATTTTCAAATTTGTCAAAAATATGAAAATAAATTTTGTATTTGTATTAAAAAATTTAAGAAGAAATAATTTAATTTCTTCTTAAATTATTTTTTGAAATAAAAAATAAAAAATATATATATATATTTTTTTTATTTTTAAATTTATCAAAAAATATGAAAATAAATTTTTTAAAGCAAAAATAGAATGTAATTAATTAAAAATAAAGAGTAAAGATATTTCTGTCTTTTTATAATTCTTGTTGACCATTTTAGAGTTAACTAACGGTAAAATTAGATGAAAAGGTATATTAGTATAACAAGACATTTATTAGGGTAGAGTTAGTATTTTTTTGAAATGTGAGAAGGAGATTTAATGTATTGAGTTATTTTATATAGTAAAAATAATAATTAACCCGTATTTTTTTTTAGGTGAAAATGGATTTAAAGTAAAATTAATTTAGAGTCCTATGTAACATCAATAACCCCTAAAATAGTCTCATTGTATTATTGGGAACACTAACAATGTTTAAAATAAAATATAAATTTAATAAATAAATATACTCTCAACTTTGTGTATGTTTTAATCAATTTTATCTAATTTAAAAATTTAGTTTTAATTTTATTCTAATTATAATTATAAAAATATATATTAATTAAAAAACAAAAAAAAAATTAATTCATAAACTTGTTTTTAATGTGTCCATAGCAAAATCTACACAATACAATCACTGGGGAAAACGAACTAGCAAATAAGCAACACATAAAATTAGTAGAATTCTTCTAGGAAAAGAGTTAAGAAATAGTTAAGCTACAACTTAATAAAGCAATGGAAGAATTAATAACCTTTTGCTAAAAAATAACCAATAATACCCATTAGTTAACATACGTTATAGTTTGTATGGTTATTTGTCTCAATTTATTAAGAGTTTCACATAAAGTTATTAATAAGTTATTATATGAAATATGAGAATTCATTTGAAAATACTAAATTTCATCCATAAAAGTAAAGTAAATATAGCGTTGAGGATATATAAAACTACCAACAAATAAAAGAAGTTACGTGAAACTAATAGTGTGATGGTGGGGAGTTTGGCCCTCTTTTACTCAAAGTGCATATAGATCACTATATATATATATATATATATTATAATTTTTTAAAAAATATTAAATAATAATAATATTTATATAATATGGGAATAGTCTAATTATATCTAATGTTTGTTAAAAGGAAAGGTATAATCCATGTCAAAACTTTTTTTTTTCTTTTGACTAGAAAAACCAATTCATTTTTAGATAAAATGGAAAATATATATATTTGTTTTTTTACTTTATTAGCAACTATTAGGACTATTTACTGCACTATATTGAATTAGGCAAAAATAACTGACAGAGAAATTTTATTTAGGGGACAAAAAAAAAAAAAAAAGGCATGGAAAATAAAAACAGATATTATAACACAAGTTAATTGATTTGTGATAATAATTTTACAGTAATTGATTTTCTTTTATAAAATTGATCCATAATTAAAATTAAATACATACATTCAATAAATATAATTGCAAAGTTAATAACATACTAATTAATATATGATACCAATGTTTTTAGAACCGGACCAGTTAAAAAATCGGTGAAAACAGATTGTCAGATGTTCGACCGGAATTAAATCGGTTTAATAGAAAAAATCAGTTATACATATATATGTATATATAATTTGAAATTTATTATATATATGATGAAAATAAATATAATTTGATATTTATTATTTTTGATAAAAAAAAATTAAAATTTAAAAAAAAATTTAATTTTTTTTTAAAAATCTGACCCAATCGGTTTTTTAATCGGTTTTTAGGAGCATCTTCTTTCTTTTATCACTTAGGAGCCATGCGAGATGAAAATCTCATGGCCGCTATAAATATTCCAAAAAAAGCTATACTGACTGGTGCTGAGTTGGAATTCCATTTTAACTTAGGATTCTCCGCAATTTCAGAATCTCCCTGCTGAATGGCCTGTTCTTCTCGATTAGAATAGGCGAGCAAATTCCTTCAATTAGAACCGTACTTGAGAGTTTCCTACCTCATACAACACCATAGGTTTATAGAATCGGTTACTATTCCTGAATCGTACAAAAGAGATAAATATAACTGAAACTGATAACATTCGAGATTATGCAGGATTATACACGAAAGATCCTTTTTTGAATCGAAAAAATCATACGCTTTTATGAAACCATGTGCTATGGCTCAAATTCCATATTTTTTTTTTAATCTTTATATGAAAAACGAAATAAAAAAAATTGTTTTGAATTGATTCCAAGTTTTTAAGACTAACCAGATAAATCCTTGGTATGATTATATATTTTTAGTTCGATCGGTCTGTCTGATCCGATTTTGACAATCATGATACCCTATTTGATTTAGTTGTTTGTAATCACTGTCAATTATTATTAATAGTTGTTAGTTGATAACTTATTATTGTTAAATGTTTGGTAAAATTATTATTAATTGCAATCGTTAATAACAATTAAAAATAAATATTGATATTTATTTTTATTTAAATATTAATTTCAATAGATAATTTAATTTTTTTATTTAAATAAATAAAATTATTTCAAAAAATTTTAAATTAAAATTTTATAAATAATTATTTAATTATATAACAACTATTTAACAGCTAACAATTATCACTTAAATTTTAGAAAATAAAGCCATAACTACATAAAAAAATTTGTCAAAAACTCATTGAAGTTACAATTTAAAAATCCACAAAATTTCGTAATTTTATATAATGATGAAATTGTTATCCGCTTAAATATTTAAGTGTCAATCATTTTTCTATTCACCCCATCTTTCATATTAGTCGAAGACAAATTTTGTTAAAATTATATATTCATAATCTCTAATAAAAAATATAAATTTCAATAAAAAATATATTAAATTTTAATATTGAAATTAGTCATGAATTCCAACTCTGCATGTATTTTTTAATTTATTATTTTATTAAATTTAAATATTATTTTATGATAATATTAAATTTAATATAAATAAAATGTATGAATTGATTAAAAGAATGATAAAAAAAAAACTAAATACATTAATATACAAATTTTAATTGAAACTTATAAAAATTTAATTATGTGAGAAAATTTTATTAATATAATTTGTATAAGTTTAGTTTTTAAAAAATTATCTTGACAAATATTAAAAAAAAAAAAATCAAATATTTTTAAGGTAAAATGTGTTGGGTATATTAAATAACCCTAATATATATTCTAATATAAGGCCTAATAGATAAAGGACATTTGTAGTGGGCCTAATGGGTAAGAGCTCATCAACTGGTTCAACCCTAGTGTAAACCTATATATATGCTAGCTGGGGGCAGCATGCTAGGTATTCCAAACTAGA